>WEDG01004840.1:0-119649 GCA_017591395.1 Schistocephalus solidus | reverse complement strand
GCGTTCGCAGCTGTTGTAGATGCTGAGGGGTTAGCAGGTTTCCCATCGGTAATGCCATTGCTGATTTTAAAAGCCTGGATAAGCCACAGATTTAGATTTACTAGGAGTTTTCTTTAGGTAAGTAGATTTGTTAGGTATAGCCGGCATGGTTTGCTTGGGATGAGAAAGAAGTGGAGTTGACACAATTTCCCCTCGAAACCAGAAAAACAAGGTTAACGGGTGAAGATTCCGCTGGAATCGAAATTCCTGTCGATCCGGAGGGCCGTGGGCTTGATTTTTAGCCACAGGACAAACCTCTGAGATAACTTTTGGTATTGAAGGTGTAGACCAAGGCTTCTTGTTTGCTAATGAGGGTGAAACCCGACGTTCCATTGGGGTTTTATCCCTACAGATAAACAACCTGTTTTTCAAATATTGAGCTGAGTGCTCATGCCTAGAGAAAAATAAGGTCAACTTCAATCGATGAAAAAAGTTTGACCAGAATAGGAGGGTTTTTACTACGGGAAGATAACCTTTTAGCTTCAGTGACTTTAAAGTTAAAAGCCGCACGAGTAAAGGAAATGAAATGCAACGTCCAGGGGATTGTACTCTTGGGAACGTTTTTTTAAAAAGAAAAATTGAAACTTCTCTTATGTCGGTCAAGTGACTCAGTACTGACCATGTTTATAAAAGGCTCTAGTTTCACACATTGTTGAGAAGTGAGTGAAGACAACTTTCCCTCAAAAAGGGTACCAAGGATCGTGAAGAGAGAACCATATTTAGACATAAAGGTATTAAAGTTTTCCAGGGCGTCAAGGTCTAATTTCTTCATGCTTAAGGTGGGTTGTTCTAGTGGAAGTTTTACGCGAAGAGGATGTTTGCGTCTAAGTACTGACTGGGGTTTCATATTGGTTTTAAAAATATAAGTACTTTTCAAATCAATAATACGAAGGAAAATTGTTACTAGTAACGTTTTGCGGAATAAAAGATTTAATATTTTAAGCAAGTCACTGCAAGCAAATATCTGCTAGGTAACGTGTTTAAACTGAAAATAGAATTAGCGAAGAGGCTATGCAGGATGAAAAATTATATCAACTGGTATACCAGTTACTACAAATTATTCTTCGCTGGAAATAAGGCAGCTAAATCCACCAATTCAATGCTGTACGCTATCAAGTGGGCATTTAAAGTTTTCCATGAAGACTGCTTTTCTAAAGTCTTTGGTACGTTTGTAAGGCCACATCTTGAATATGCGATCCAAGCCTGGTGACCGTGGACCCAACAGGACTATAACCTGCTCAAAAGGGTGCAGCGGCGAGCTACAAATTATTAAGAGGTCAAGGTTAACTGCCATATGAGATTCGTCTGAATAACCTAAAGCTCTTTCTCAGGGATATCTATTAGGGTCTCAACCGAGGTGCTAAAGTATTTATTAAGACGGAAGCCATGATTTCGCGGGGTTGTTCGCAGGTGAGAATCCATGTCCCTAAGAGCTTGCACAGAGTCGCGGCTGATCAAACAATCGTCAAAGTAGAAACACCTCTATAAGTACTAAGCACAGTGAGCTGTGGGGACTTCTGTCACCTGATTTATCCAAAGGTTTAGTGCGAAGATAGCGACACATGTGGAAGAGGTTGCCCCCGAACGGATGTATTGCCATTTGATAAGCCACAGCATCGTATGCTAAGTTACCATTTGGCCACCAAAGAAAACGTATAAACGCACGTGGAGAGTTTGAAAATTGAACCTGGTGGAACGTAGCCTCTGTGTCTGCCACCGCTACGTACGGAAACTCACGGAATCTAGTAAAAACTCCACATAAACTGTTGGTCAAGTCTTGCCCCTGCAGTAATTGGTGGTTGAGCGATGTACCTCTGTATTGGCTGGCGCAGTCGAACACTACTATCCACCTTTCCGTTTTCATCAGATTAACTATCGAGTGGTAGGAAAGATACCAAAATTGTCCACGATCAAATGGAGGTGTCAGTGCAGCAGGTTCTGTGTAACCCTTAGGGATATCTCAAGGTCAAGGTCGAATGTGGTTGGTTCAAATTCGAAGATAAGTGAATTATCGAATTTAAACCGATTTATTCGTTTCCTGTCGAAACTATTAGCTGAATTATGGACGAATTATTTGTATTTATACCTCTTTATCAACGCACACACCTGTAGTTATTGCAATTGACAATAGGGAGAAATATACGGTTTTAAACTGTTTCACCCTATATAGCCTCATTAAAGTTCTTGGAGATTCACGTAAAAAGGACAGAATCTAAAGATTTATTCTAGAAATAAAGTTGAAAATATGTAATTATACCTTATTTCCAGCGAAAAATAATTTACAGGAGTTGCTATACCAGTTGATATAATTTTTCATCCTGCATAGCCACTTCGCTTATTCTATTTTCAGTTTAAACTCGTTACCTAGAAGATTTGTGCATGCAGTGCTTTGCTTAAAGCATATATTTCAAATAGTACATCTTTTATTCCGCAAAATGTCACTAGTGACAATGTTCCTTTCGTATTATCGATTTGAAAATCCTGATATTTTAAAATCAATATGAAACCCCAGTCAGCGCTTAGACGCAAATGTCCTTTTAGCGTACAACTTCCACTAGAGCAACCAACCGTTAACATGAAGAAATAAGACCTTGACGCCCTGGAAAATTTTAATACTTTTATGTCTTAATATGGTTCTCTCTTCACGATCCTTGGTACCATTTTTGAGGGAAAGTTGTCTTCACTGACTTCTCAACAATGCGAGAAACTTGAGCCGTTTATAAACATGGTAAGTACCAAGTCATATAACCGACATAAGAGACGTTTCAACTTTCTTTTAAAAAACCTTCGATAAGTATAAAATCCCCTGAACTTCGCATTTCATTTCCTTTTCTCATGCGGCTTTAACTTTAAAGTCTGTGAAGCTAAAAAGTTGTCTTCCCGTAGCAAAAACCCACCGATTCTGGTCAAACGTTTTTCGGCGATTGAAGTGGACCTTATTTTCTCTAAGCTTCAACACTCAGCTCAATATTTAAAAAAAACAAGTTGTTTATCTGTAAGGGAACAACCTCAATGGAACGTCGGGTTTCACCCTCATTAGCAAACGAGAAGCCTAGGTCTACACCTACAATACCATCAGTTATCTCAGAGGTTTGCCCTCTAGCTAATGCAAGCCCACGGCCCTTTCAGATCAACAGGATTTTTGATTGCAGCTGAATCTGCACCCGTTCACCTTGTTTCTAGTTCGAATGAAATCGTGTCAACGCCACTTCTTTCCCCTCTCAAGCAAACCACGTCTGCTATAGCTGTCAAATCTAGTAAACCTAAGAAAACTCCCAGTAAATTTGAATCATTGGCTAATCCAGGCATTAAAATCAGTAATTTAATTACCGATGGGAAACCTGTTAGCACCTCAGCATCTACAACAGCTGCGAATGCTAACGTTAGCATCTTTGCCAACCCAAAATTTGTCCGAAATCCCCAAATAATTAAACGTTCTAATTATGTTACCAGTTTTTCGCAATCATATATTCCTTTTTCAAATGCACGTTTTCCGCCAATTTATGCTAACTTCCCTCAAAATCTCATTTCTATGCCCCCGCTATCTTTCCCACGCCACAATATAACCTTCCCTTCCATGATTTTCATCCAAATATGCCGTTGTACAATAATCTCAGTTCTTTTAACAGTAACATTTTGACAAATTGTAGTCCAGAGCAATTTGTTTCCCACCTTTTGTTTCTTATCTCCAGTTTTTCTCCCCGCCACCAAATCTTCTTTTTTATTAATACTGATGAGCTTAACCTGAAGCTCAGGAAATACACTCAGCTTAGTTTCACTCAATGCGAGATCAGTTGTAAATAAGATAGCTGAGCTTAGAACAGTAGCCTTTGAGCTTGATCCAGATAAGCTTTGCATCACTGAATCCTGGGCTCACTCTCTTATTTCCGACTCGACGCTTGCCATAGATAATTTCAATCTTTACCGCGAAGACCGCACTGAAAAACGTGGCGGTGGTTGCCTTCTTTATATTTAGTTTTTCATTTGTACATTTCCCTTTTCAGCTTTGCTTCAGTCCTCCTCCCGCACAATAAAAAGCGGTTATTGGCTGTGCCTTTAATCATCTGGCAACGAAAGCGAGCTCTGTGAACTATTTGAAAAGTTGCAGAGACTCACTTTAATGTCAAAATAAACGTAGGCGATTTAAATCAGCAAGACATTGATTTGCAGGCAAATTCCTCTCCGCCAAAACTTAAGAAATTGGTCAATACTATTGACTTTTCAAGCATTTCCTAACTATTCAGTTCAGTGACTAGAAATGACAACATTTTAGATTTATTTTTTACAAATGATGTCCACCCTCTCTTTATGAATTTCCATTGTGATCTATTTACAAGTGATCACGCACTAATTCACTGTTGTTTACAAGTCTCTCTTCTTACAAAGCCTGAGGTTAAATGCAATAACCTCGACTTATCTAACACAAACCATGAATTAATAAATAATTTCGTTCGAACTCTAGATTGGCATGGCATATTTTCAATCAACTATCCAAAATTTTTCCATGAGCTCTTGCAGATCCTCACAGAAAAAATCCAGGCTTTTATCCCGTTTAATATTTTTTAAATTTAAATACAGCTTCTTCTACTGTTCCTTATTTTCTCCAAAACGGACTTAAATAATTACGAAAGCAACTTAAAGATCCATCTAAAAGCTTTTTGTCAGTTAACTGAAGTATAACACAATTATTTGAATTAGCATCGAAAATTCGGTTCGAGCGAGATAAGTATAGGGAGTATCGGACACTAAGTGATGCCAATTCATCCAAATCTGTTGATCAAATCTTCCATGTTCGGTCATCGGCTAAGCGTCTGAATGTAACTCCACCTTTACTTGACTGTTACAAAAACCTCGTTACAGAGGATTTGGGTAAAGCAGAATTTAAAGCAGGCGAATCAGTACGACGATATACCAAGAAGTCGACTACAAACCCGTTCTACCGACATAACAGCGTAACAAACAGACAGTTTGAATACGTAAAATCATAGAATCAGCGGATCAAGCAATATCGTGAATAGAGCAGTCATACTCACAATCATGAAAAGTCATTGACGATAAAGAAAGAAATCAACAGATCGGACTCGTCGTTCGTCTGTTGATTGCAAGAGCTTCCTCCCTGTATGTATCACGTCTTCGTTGTCAGCTGCTTTTGACGTTCAGTACAGACGCCCTATGCTAGTACGACGAACGCCGTATCATCTTACTACAATGCTCAATATTTGCCATCAGTGGCTATCACGAAGAACGCTGGCGGCAGTAAGCAGGCGCTTTAGTTTGACAGTTGCCGATTGCAGCGTAGCCAGCATTGGCGTGATGGTAGTGGCAGCCGCATTTGTGATCGATTAACGGGTATATTGAGTCGGACGATGATGCTTCGATGCGCAGCATATCATGCGCTTGCAGCGGTACAGATGATCGCTTCTTTGACGTAAGTAATACATCGCTTTCTTTACTGCACGATTTTTCCAGTGTTTCTATAGTTTTTAATCGATGCAGTATTATTCACAGCAGATAGTCTGATAAGGTACGCTTCAGTAGTCTACTCATGCATGATCTCGTCTTGCATATGTATGGCGATCGCTTTCACTCATCAACAACTGCCGACTTTCCACGTTTTTGCTGGAAGTAGAGCGCCTTGATTATCATCCTCTCTGAACATGAGGACGTCTAGGAAAGGTAGCGTTTGTTCTGTTCCATGTCATTGTACATTTTATCTTATGATGCAATGTATTCATGGTAGAAAGAAGGTCTACGGCGTCTTTTTTGTTATCAACAATTGCAAATATATTATCTACGTATCTTCTGTATAATGTGTTGTCATCTTCAATTTGAAGGACACCTTTTCATCATAAGATAAAATTTACAATGACATGAAACAGAACAACACGCTACCTTTCCTAGACGTCCTCCTGTTCAGAGAGGATGATGGCTCAATAAGGCGCTCTATCTTCCGCAAAAAAACTTTGAAAGGGCAATACTTGAACTCTAAAAGCTTTGTACCAGTACAATGGAAACGAAAGTTGGTACATACACTTTTTCAAAGGGCGAGAAATATTTGTTCTAGTGAAACTCTAGATACAGAAATTGCCTGCATCAAATCAGCCTTACTTAACTGTGGATATCCTGCACGTTTCATTCAAAAATATAGAAACACCTTAAGACCAAAAGTGGTGGAACATTCAGTTCCAAAAAGCCCATTACCATATACTTACCCTTTAAGAGTGACAATATTTCTAATACTATCAAGCGACGATTATGCTGCAACATAGGAAGAACATACAATGCAGCTCAGCTCATCTTTATCAATCGTACTAGAAGCCTGCCAATCAACCATCCAAAGGATGCCTTGTCGTTGCACGCCACCCCAAATTGTGTTTATGAATTCACGTGCACTTGTGGATGCAAGTACATTGGGTGAACGCAAAGGCAATTAGCAACCAGAGCCGCTGAACATTTACCTAATTGGTTGTTTAAACAAGAAAATAAAGTACCACGTTCTTCGATTACTAAACATATACTAGACAGTGGTCATAATGTAAACCTCAAAACAGCTTTCCGAGTACTTGTTCGGGCACGAACAACTCGGACATTGCGCTACTTGGAAGCAGCATATGTACGTAGGAAGAAACCCAATCTTTGTAAGCAACTAGACCACGTGATCAATCTACAAGTGCCCTGGTGATTTTCACCCTAGCTGCTTCATGGTTTAAGTTGTATAAGCTTCTCCCCCACATTTTACTTTCCTGAAGTTATTTACGTTGTCCACTGGACCTTGCTGTTATGTATTGGTTTTCTGTTAATTCAAACTGCTGTCCATTTTCATTCGTTACTTGTTTTCTGCAAAGACGGGTTGCTGTTGTTAAGCCGTCAAGAAATTTCTTGGTACCAATAAATCCTACTGTTTACGCCTGTTTTAAATTCATACCCGGGAGGAAATTCTTCAAATTAAAGCAGAATTGTTAATTTCGTTTTTTACAAACCACTTTACCACTGAAAATATCCTCACTCCCTCAATTCCTCTGCTATCAAATTCAAATTCCTTCTAACAAACATCAATTTCTAGCCTAAGCGTATTCAAAAAGAAATAGCTCACCTTAGAGATTCGCATTCGGTTGATACTGATAACATTCCAAACTCACCTATTAAACGATCAAGAGATTTTCCTCCTTTACTAGGCAAATTATTCTCAGTTTTTCACTAAAACGGTCTCTTCCCCGATTATTGGAAAACTTCTATTATAATACCAGTTTTTAAATCTGATTTCCGCTCGGACATTCATAACTATCGCGGTGTTCATAAAACGCCCTCTCTTGCTAAACTATTCGAAAAACTAATTTCAAAACAAATCAAGGATTTTTGCATAAGTAATCAAATTATCAAATTTTTCCCAACACGGCTTTTTACTGGACCGCTATTGTGAAACCTGCCACATGTATTTTCTAAATCTACTAACCTCTATTCGTAATGATCATCTATCTGTAGTAGTTATATATTTTGATCTTAGCAAGGCATTCGATAAAGTGACTCATAGTCGACTCCTAGCTAAACTAGAATCTAAAGGATTTCGTAGTCCCCTTAATGACTTTATTAGATCATACCTATATGATCGAAAACAAAACGTTTTAGTGGGGTCCTCATACTCAAGTGCTACCCCGATTGTGAGTGGTATCCTTCAAAGTACCGTAGTAGGTCTGTTGCTGTTCTTACTGTTTATAAATGATATCTCATCGATAGTTAAACATTCTCAATCTTTTATTTATGCAGATGACCTCAAATGCGTGTATTCCTTCTCTATCTCTACGACCGAACGATGCCTAGAACAAATTCATTCGGACTTAGACGCTCTTTTATCATGGAGAGCCGCATGACTAATGGGATTCTCAACTTATAACCTTCGCTACATGATTTTTGGGCCTGTAAGGCTGCCACAACCTGTTATTTTTAAAGGTTTCCCTATGACTGAATGTTCCTCCATCAAGGAATTGGGCATAATAATTTAGAATTTAGAATTTATATTTGGTAAGCACCGGGAAGTCACTGTCTAAGCAAACATTAGTAACGAAATAAAGTTATGACAATGTGTGCAGATAAAATGTACAAATACATAACTTGTCCTGCTATGTCAACAGTTAGCAATGTTTTAAAATTAGTGGTGAACTAGGAAAAAGTAGGCAGTGAAAAAAACTCCTACCATAAAAATGGAGGCAGAGTTCAATAGGCCTTCATTTTTGAATAGAAGGTAGGAGAAAAAAATGCTTCGGAAAAAATGGTCAGGTGGTAGAGTAGGGTAATACTGCAGTAGCATTTCAGAATGAGATAATGAAACGTCGATGTGATTCGTTCTTGATCACTTAGGTGTATGAAACAAAATCTCACGAAAATGCGTCAACGAACTTAAGTCCTCAGCATCTTAGGATCCAGAATTGAATTCTGATGATGGTTAGTATCCAAAGAAACGGTAGCATTTTAGACTGTGGACCACCGAATGTGTACGTTCGAATGACGTCATTGTTTGGAGGACTGGTGAGATAAGGAGACATCATAGTTCATGGGCGACTCGAGGTAGCGAAAATATAGTTTCAAGAGGGTCACTTAAATTCCCGATGGTCCTTTCTCCGAGTCATGGGGAAAGCTACTGGGAAAAGATGAGGAAAATAAAAGGTTAATAGAATCAGTGTTAAGATAAATGTGCAGTCTTCGCTTGAATTCAGATAAATTAGTTAATGAACATATTTCAATTGGCGAGTTATTCCAAAGAAAACTATACCTAGAAGCAAAGAAGAGAGAGCGTTCACACGTGGAAGATGCAGGGGGAGGTATAATTAATGTAGAATTTCTTAGGGTATAAGGAAGACTAACGGGGGTAATGACAGAAAGCTTGGGGAGAGTTGAACTATTATTTAGTCGGAAAAGGAAACAAAAGCCTGCTTCAAGTCTCCTGACCCAAAGAAATTTTAGCTTCATTAGCTGGCATCTTGTTGCGTAAGAAGAAGTTGAAAGAGTCGGAAATAGGAGTTTTTTTTGAAATTTCTTTGGACATTTTCAATTTTTGAACGGCTAGATTCGTTCATTAAACCGAAGAAAGGACAGCAAAATTCAAGAATGGGAAGAACAAACATATGATAAAGTCTTAATTTAATTGCAGGAAGGTAGAAATTATAAGAAATAAAGCCGCAAATCTGAGCAGCTTTGGCTGTAATTCTATCGGCATGAGGCGAAAGATCTAATTTATTGGTGTAGCTTAAGCCCAATTCCTTGATGGAGGAACATTCAATCATAGGGCAACATTCGAAGATAAGAGGTTGCGGCAGACTTACAGGCCCAAAACTCATGTAGCGACACTTAGTAGGTGAGAAGTCCATTAGCCACGTGGAGCTCCAGGCTGAAAGAGCGTCGTAATCTGAATGAATTTGTTCTAGGCACCGTTCGGTCGTAGAGTTAATGAAGGAATACACGCATTTGATGTAATCTGCATAAATAAAAGATTGAGAATGTTTAACTATCGATGAAATATCATTTATATACAGTAAGAACAACAAAGGACCTAATACGGTACCTTGAAGGACACCACTAACAATTGGGGTAGCATATGAGTATGAGGACCCTACTAAAACGTTTTGTTTTCGATCATTTAGGTATGATCTAATAAAGTCAGTAAGGGGACTACGAAATCCTTTAGCTTCTAGTTGAGCTAGAAGTCGTTTATGAGGCACTTTATCGAATACTTTACTAAGAGCAAAATAGATAACTACTACAGATAGATGATCATTACGAAGAGAGGTTAGTAGATTTAGAAAAGACATGTGGCAGGTTTCACAATAGCGGTCCGGTAAGAAGCCGTGTTGGGAAAAGTTGATAATTTTATTGCTTATGCAAAAATCAGTGATTTGTTTTGCAATTAGATTTTCAAAGAGTTAAGCAAGAGAGGGCGTTTTATGAACACCGCGATAGTTATGAACGTCCGAGTGGGAACCAGATTTAAAAACTGGAATTATAATAGAAGTTTTCCAATAATCGGGGAAGAAACCATTTTCGAGAAATACTGAGAATAATTTGCTTAGTAAAGGTGGAAAATCCCTTTACTGTTTAATAAGTGAGTTTGGAGTGTTATCAGTTCCAACCGAATGTGAATTTTTTAGGTGAGCTATTTCGTTTTGAATGCATGAAGGCGAGAAATTAATGGTTGTTAGAAGCGAATTTCAAAGCTTCACAAACAAATTAGATCGTTCGCCTCATGCCGATAGAATTACGGCCAAAGCTGCTCAGAATTACGGCTTCATTTCTTATAATTTCTACCTTCCTGAAATTAAATTAAAAATTTATCTGATGTTCCCGCTGCCCATTCTTGAATTTTGCTGTCCTTCCTTCGGTTCGATGAACGAATCTAGCCGTTCAAAAATTGAAAATGTTCAAAGAAATTTCACAAAAAACTCCTATTTCCGATTCTTTTAACTACTTCCTACTCAACAAGATGCCAGCTAACGAAGCTTAAATTTCTTTGGGTCAGGAGACTTGAAGCAGGCTTTTGTCTCCTTTTTCGACTTAATAAAAGTTCAACTCTCCCAAAGCTTTCTGTCATTACCCCCGTTAGTCTTCCTTATAACCTAAGAAATTCTGAACTAAATATACCTCCCCCTGCATCCTCCACGTGTAAACGCTCTCTCTTCTTTGCTTCTAGGTATAGTTTTCCTTTGTAATAACTTGCCAACTGAAATTAGGTCGTTTACTAGTCTATCTGCTTTCAAGCGAAGACTGCACATTTATCTTAACACTGATTCTTTTAACCTTTTATTTTTCTCATCTTTTCCCAGTAGCTTTCCCCGTGGCTCGAAGAAGGGACCATCGGGATTTTAAGTGACCCTATTGAAGTTATATTTTCGCTACCTCGAGTCCCCCATGAACCAAGATGTCTTCTTTTATCACCAGTCATCCAAACAATTAAGTCATTCGGACGTACACATTCGGTGGTCCACAGTCTAAAATGCTGCCATTTCGTTAGATACTAACCATCATCAGAATTCAATTCTGGATAGTTAGATGCTGAGGCCTCAAGTTCATTGACGCATTTTCGTGAGATTTTGTTTCATACGCCTAAGTGATCAAGAACGAACCATCTTGACATTTCATTATCTTATTCTGAAATGCTACTGCAGCATTACCCTACTCTACCACCTGAGCTTATTTTCCTAAGCAGTTTTATCTCCTACCATCTATTCGAAAACGAAGACCTATTGAACTATGCCTCCATTTTTAAGGTAAGAGTTTTTTTTCACTGCCTATCTTTCTAGTTCACTTTTAATTTCAAAACATCACTAACTGTTGACCTAGCAGGACAAGTACATATTTTATCTGCTCACTTTGTCATAAATTTATTTTGTTACTAATGTTTGTTAAGACAGTGCCTTGCCAGTGCTTTCCAAATATGAATTCTTTATTCTTTATTCTAAAATATTCGGAAACTGTCGTAATTTATTGCTCATTATGCTCGGGTTTTTCATTATTCTGTTCTCCAAGGCAAATACAAGTCTACGTCTTAAGGAGTATTACATATTAACCTGTTTGGGCTTCTCAGTTCAGTTACCATATATGCCTTCCTCGATAGTGGCTCAGTCACTACGCTACTCGATAAAAAATAGCTAAAACGATTAGGCTTCATTGGCCAACCAGCAGTGTTTTCAGCATGCACCGTAGTTCAAACAGCAGAATTGAGCTCCGAAATAGTGGGTTTAAAGATAGGTGCGATACAAGGGCAACACCGACTGGAAGTGTAAAAAGCCTGGTCTATCAGCCATCTCCCCAAGTTAAAACGATTTGCCTAAACTAGAATCCAGACAGATCGTTGGCATCAGTGTTATCAGGATCTAGGTGATGACAGTCTTGGTCGATTATGAAATCGAAGTATTTCATAAAATGAAGGAAAAATGGCACTTTTCTAGACGCAAGTGGAAGCCATAGTTCTAAATTCGGCTGAACGCACTCTCCAGTTGTTACAAATTCATCTGGATTTGAGCCAGTGGTGATGATATCATCCAAATAGACAGCGGCTCGTTCAGTGCCCGTCATCATCGTATCCATGGTTTGTTGAGAGATGGCGGGAGCAGTCTTAACACCAAATGGCAAGCGGGTGAACTGGAACAAGCCACGATAAGTTTTAATAGTCAGAAGCACCCGGGATTCTTCATCTACCTCGTTTGGGAAGAAGGCATCAAATAGATCAAGTTTGGCGAACACTTTCCACCATTTAGCTTAGCAAAAAAGATCCTCCGGCACCGGTAAAGGGATACTGATAAGTGTCCAGGGCGGCATTCAGATCGATAGAGAAATCAGTACAGATTCGAACTTCACCGGTAGCCTTCTTGGCAGACACAGTCGGCGCGGCTCATGCCGATTAATTAACTGGCTGAAGCGCATCAACTTGCTGCAGGCGCTCAAGTTCTTGCTCGACTACTGTAAGTGCGGCATAAGGTGCTGGTCGTTTCGGTCGTAACACAGGTTCTGCATTCGGTTGATGACCTGGAATGACCTTCATCTTGGTGCAGCAACCAAGAACATATTGGAAAACTGAGGCGAATTTCTCATGTGGAGTAGACACAAGCTTTGCAGCCAGCTGATTTGACTTGATGGGACTCAGTCAAGATGACTGTACACTATGGCAAACACGGTTAAGTGCCATTTCCAAAAGATTACGTTTTTTATCCAGCAAAGGCCAAGTTAATTATGATTCGGGTGTTAAGTGACGAAGCATGATACTTTGAATTGAATTTCATCAAAAGAAACGTCACATTAAAGCCTAATCGTGAGCCGGATAATTCCTCTAGAAACATGCAGCGCCTTCTTGTTCGATTTGATCATCGGAGGCCATTCAGTCAAGTGCCAAGTGCGCTTGGAGATGAGTGTGATTTCTGAGGCCGTATCAAGCTGAGGCGTACTGATTTGCCATTATTAAAAACCATAAAGTACTTTTACGTGCCTCAAACTCAATCTTGAAGGTAGCATGAATGGAGTGAGACTTTGAACCGAAATGAGATGTAGGCCGTTCGGACGCCTCGGCTTCCTATTGCATACCCTGAATTCGGAGGATTGGCCTGCCAGGCAGGGATCTTCCTTGTGACTTCTCTTGTGGCATTTCTGGTGAACGTGCTTTTTGAATGGACAGAAGCGAACGATATTCCAAGCACCACATTGCCAACATGCTGTTGGTAGTTCTACGGTGGTTGAGTCCTGGAGCTTATCTGGTGACATCGACTTTGCGTGGGTGAGCGCATAAGCATTGGTGGTGGCACGTGAGGAATGCAGTTGCTTTACAAAGGCAGGATCATGCTTTAGATTCTTTAGCCGTTTAAATTCGGCAGTCAATGTCTGAAGGGTGGAGTCGGGGTCCTGTTCAATTTTGCTGGGCTAACGGGTTCTGAGTTCAGCATCGTGGGGGACTGAAGCTCGCAGATGAAGATTAAGAACTTAAATTGAGCTTCTGTTATCGTTCGCAGCTTGAACTTGTCACACTCGCGGTTGACAATACTGGCGAGCGTCCGAAAATCGTCCGTTTCGTTCTTCACCAGTTTGAGGCACTGGTATCGAATAATGAACATTGATGAATTCTCCCCGGAGATCGCTGAAAGTTGTTAAATGGTTTCATCGAACGTACCACCACAAGGGTTCTTCGGCAGGAGCATGCCAGTGTGCCGCTAATGCTCTTCGGTGCCCAATTTGCGTAATAACAGATGCACCTTCCATGCATCATCGTCTTTGGTAAATTCAACGGGTAAAATATCTTTGCAACGATTAAACAAGGCATTGAAATTCACACCCTAATCGGGGTTGTACATCAATTCAGTGATGCAAGCAGCAACTTCGTCCGCTGACGTGGATTGTTATCCAGAGGATTCTGGATAGGGAACATGCAAACTGAATTTTTGCATAACGGATTCCATCATCTTGAAGTGCGCTGCCTTGAACTGAGCCTAATGTTGCTGTATGATAGTAATTAATTGCTCCACGGAAATAAAATAGTGAGTTCTGCGTCATTAATTGTTACGATCTCGCCACAGGCCTTGGTGGTCGCCAGTCATACAACGCGCCGGTCGAATCCCAAAAGGAGAAATAGCCAACAAGGGTCGAAGAATAGCAGTGTATTGCCATATGCTTACAGCGAAATTTAAGGAAAAACAAAGAACGTACGTGTAAGTTCAATTTCAGACGGCGATAGGACCAATCACCTAGCGGTCTTCAGTGGGTAGCATCCTGACTGATACTATGACTCATCCTTTTGGCAGCTCGCGTGTGACCATCGCGCGCACGCCATATGGGTGGATTGATAGTGCAGCGTGGGAAGAGCCGTCAGGGCGTTGCGTGAGCGGATCAGTTAGGACGGATCCTCCTAGCTGGACGTCTACCAGCAAATTGGAAATCAGCGTGGCTTACCCCACTGTATAAAGGTGGAAACAGCATCCCCGCGAACAACCATGGGTCAGTCAGTCTTATTCCAATTTGCTGCAAAATTATGGAAAAATACTTAAGCAACATCGAATGCAGTTCCTTGATCAAACACATATGTTTTCCGATTTTCAGCATGGTTTCCATAGTGACAGGTCTTGGGTGAATAACTTGTTCTTCTCTTTAGAACGTTGGAAAAAAGCAGCTGATAGACGGTAAACGCTGCGTGAAGTCCATACAGACTAAAATATAGCCTTTGATAACATGCCTCACTATCGTCTTCTGTACGAACTCAGCCATATAAGAACAAGGGTTAAGCTTCTGATGTTATCACAGAGCTGTCTAATCGGCCGCTCTTAAACTGTCCATGTCAGTAACTAGCAGTCGGCAACGGTTGCGGTAGAGAGCGGTGTTGCCCAAAGCCATTGGCCCTTCTTTGTTCATTATATACGTCAATGACCGCGTCGGTGAAGTGGATTACGATGTCGCCATGTTTGCCGATGATATCAAACTCTGGAGTATCATCCGACATAAAGTTGACGAAGAACGTTTGCGGACAAATTTAAAGCGAAATGGGCAATAGTCGAATGACTGCCTTATGCCGTTTAATATGAAAAAGTGTAACTCATTAAGAGTTGACAGAACCAGATCTGCGAAAAGCATGGTCTACCGCCTGAATAGCATACCACTTCAGGAGGTGGACGCCCAGAAATACCTTTGCGTATGTATGACGAATTCACTCAAACAGTCACGCCGGCGAGGTTGTCAAGCGTGCGTTCTCATACCTGATGAAAAATGTTTCTCAAACGTTTTCCGAACATTGGTGTGGCCGCAAATAGAGTTTGCCATCCAAGCATGCAGACTCTCGACCACTACAGACCACAGCCTTTTCGAAAAATTTCAATGGTGTGCAACCAAAATCGTAAGCAGACAGGGCTCTGTAGCCCGTATTCCACTAATTCCTTAATTGACAGCGAGTAACCGTTTGCCAACACGCATTTACCTGGTGCAGAAAACCGGATGCATAAAATCGAACGGGAAACGACTAAATGAGCTGCAGTTTTTTCTCCAGAAAAACACTAGAATAAATAAATAACTTGTATATTTAAGGCCCAGGGGGCCCAAGCATTACAAACTTAGTATCACGGTATAAATAAAAACAAAGTTAATAATTACTGCACTATGCGAACAGCCATACGAAGAGGAGAAATAAGTAGTATCGTAGGCATATCCCATTAAGAACGATTCGCAATTTTTTAAATAAATAGTCAACAATCTTTGGAATATACGGTGAACTAAGAAAGAAGCAGTGGAAAAACTTACGGTTAAATCGAGGCCAAAGTTCGGCAAGCCGCCAATTCAAAAAGAAAAACCATGAGAAAAAACTGCTTCTCTAAAAAATTCCTAGCTAGAGTTGATGGGCTTGGTACGATGCAATGGGATAGTACCATGATGTTGCTGGCAACGTATGAGGGTTCGGAACGCTCCTTGTCAGGTGAGAGATAATATAACAGCCAGGGCTACTGTTCAAGATCATCAGGGAGGTGAGAGAGGAGGAACTCATAGTACACAACAGGGTCGAAATGAAGAGGGAAAGTAGAGGTCACGAGAACATCACTCAGATGCAACCTTGCTGACTGCATAGTCCACCAACAAGGTGGCGAAAACATAAGTAACCGTCAAGATCATCAACAGATCCTTGAGACCATCGTTTGGTTTTCAAAATTGGAGGAATGTATCAAGGTTGTCAAGAGTTGGCGATGATATTTGAAAAGGAGGGAATGAAAAAGTGACTGTGAATGTTTACTCCGTAGAGGATAATGTAAACATATTTACAAACAAATGTTACGTCAGGGGAACTTCCTCAAATACCAGGCAGACAATTTTAAAAATCCAAAAAGCTACGAGTTTGAGAAGAAAAGAGACAATAAGTACTTTATATCTTCTGAAGTTAAAGGTTTGCGAAACTTGGTTTTACAACTCGCTAACGTAGAACGATCAGGAGTTTTTCACGGTCAGCTTGATCCTCTTCTGTATATCTCATTTGACCTTGCCTGTAAACTGGCAATAATTAAAAATATAATTTTTGGTGTATAATACTATTAAACATCTATGAGTAAATTTTGTTGAGAAAAGATTATTTATATCTCCCCTCGGATCATATTCCCTAATGCGGTTCATCATACCACATGCAGACCAGAACTCATTCTAATTTCCCTGTGTCGTAAGTGTGCTTACAGAACCTACTGCATTACGCGCAATAGTGCGCACAGAGACGCACGAAATAGTTCAGATATCTGTGCAAATTTAGAGATTTTAATTGCAATTTTTAAGGTATCCTTTTCAAAATTTGTGTCATACTTCTGCTGTAGCTAACAAAAACGGAGTTCAACGGTGTCACCTATATTCCCCTTAAATAAACTTAACTGAAAAGTACTGAAAGGGAACTCGAATGCCCATGCCTATTGACATCAATATATTGAAGTGCATTGCATCTTGAAAAGTTGTTATTCATGCATATCTATTCAAGATCTGTTACTAAAAGGGTGTTCAATGCTTAATTATAAGTCAACATTCTTCACTTGCAATGCATGCTACTGTGCTACGCTTAGTCGTTCGCTTGCAACAATTTTTCGAGTAAAATTGCAAAGCATTAAACAGCCTTTACATTGTTCTAGTCCCTTCGAGCGTATCTGGAAGCCCTAAAACTAACAAAACCAAAACCTTTACTTGTATCTGATCCGTTGACAATCGCTCACCGATCGCAAACGCAACTCACTCGTTCCGTTATATCTCGGGCGAGTTACGCACCTGTCGTCGTTATTAGACGATGCGCGTATTGAAAGGTTCTCTGAGCACCATGCCGATCACTCAAACGCAACAGTCCTTAGAAGGAACAACAGAAATGTCGGAAATGGATTCTACTAATAAGAAGGATATAAAGGTATTTAAGGACACGATAGAAAATAAGGAAGGGAGGGTTACATGAAGCTATGTCCCTTTTGGAGTGGGGGGATTCTGTCATGTCCGTTGGATAACCGGTAAGGAGTGCAACGCTGTGGGCAACTGCAGAGTTGGGATGAGGGAATGCTGACATTGAACGGAGGATAACGATACGATAAGCGGCGACGGTAATCGTGGGGACAGTTGGTCAGCTATCGAGAGTGGAAGGGGGGAACCGGCATCTTCACCGACATTCCATCACTCCATTCCCATCCAGGATCCGCATGAACATTGCCTCCAGTCCATTTAAACAATTCTGTCGGAACTGTGATTCGTTACAGGGGCTCACTCTCGAGCCCCGCCTGTGTATCTCATTGGCCAGTTGCGATTAGTGTGCATCGGGCGTGGCGCTTTTATTCCCTCGTGCACTGTCGCCGATGTCCATGACGCTCTTCAGGGCTGTAGGGCCTGCAAGAGCTGTGATTTGCGCCAGGAATTTTTCCAAAGGATATTTAAAAGTCCAATCTCGATTAATTGCTGGATGTTACCCAGAGCCGTTGCTGAATTTCGTTAGAAAACCAGTAAGTTAACTTTTACAGAAGCCGCGGCGGCTTGGGAGGTATAATTTTTCTTATAATGTAATAAAAACCGTGCGATTCATATTACCAAAGCGTATATAAGGTTTAGCGTAAGTTACAACGTTACTATTATGATACTCACGGACATCTGCCTGAATGGGAAATGATGAACGGATTTACCGAATACGTCATCGAACACATACAACCAGATAGGATAGAAAATGGACTTTATGTCTATCCAGTTATATTTGGGATATGAAGTGATTTTAGTTTTATAATAATAGCTGCCAACGTAAGAGACATTGCTTTACATGAAGATATCAGGGGTTGTGTTAATAGTATATCTC
Source organism: Schistocephalus solidus (assembly GCA_017591395.1). Classification (NCBI taxonomy): domain Eukaryota; kingdom Metazoa; phylum Platyhelminthes; class Cestoda; order Diphyllobothriidea; family Diphyllobothriidae; genus Schistocephalus; species Schistocephalus solidus. Next base: position 101,309 of record WEDG01004840.1, on the reverse strand, counting down.
AGAGACAACTGGTGGGGTATTTAGTATGGTTTCCAGCTGAAGCACGGGCAGGGTAGTATGCTGATAACAAAGGAAAGGGTGTTCAGCGAGAGCGGCGTATGCGTCAAAGCCTGCGGTCATCCACACACGGTCACTAATTTCGTTCGGGATCTACGCGAGAGTTCGCGCCAATTAGGGGCGGACTATATCGCATATTACTGTCATCCGCCAATGTATACAAATCCTTATTTGAATAAAAACCACATGGAGCCTAATGGGGCAGATTTTAGCCCGGTTTTCGCTGGCCGTCGCACAATTAAAATGGATTGCCCACATAAGCTTCAAATTTATCAGAATCAGTCCGTACCGTTGATCACAGCCAAGCCGCTGATCAGTGAGCTATAATTCGAGGTCATAGAATGCGAACTCGGTTTCTCTACCTGGTGAAGCCTTCGCCGATCAGCAAGGAAAAGTGAAGCCGAATAAAATGATAGGGTTTATTTGAAGCAAAACACAGATGTTAATAGGTCGATATCATCCGCTCCTCACCAGAGGCTACTACAGCTCTACTCGGTTTATTACTGCTCTAGTGCACTGGCATTTAATATCTGGCGGTAGCAACTGGAGTAAATAGATCTACTCGAAATGAGCTTTATTCTTTTTCTCATAGAAGCCGCTGCCTAGTACCCAACTCGGCGAAAAGCATACTTCGCATCCTTTATGGCCATTTGCAAAGCTCAATGATGCATCACTACTAATTCCGCCATTTTTGTCCTTAATACTGGTTACCGAAGGCCTCATGCGCGCGCGGTGCCAAGATTTCCAACTGTCTACGATGACAGACTTGATCTGTTGATGCCAAGCAGTGCTAGGAACAGGTACATAATTCCGTTCTGCCGCTGATTGAAGTTACATGTGTTTATTGTTCTGGAAGCTTCAATAGTTGTCACTCCCGTTTTGTCTAAGAAACAGTCCTGAACTTCGATTCTGACGCGTCAATTCTGCAGTCACAGTGGTCGTACTATTAGACCTGCCTTGCACAAATCCCATGTGATATCTAACACGGAAGCCCTCATTATCTACGTTAGTCAGTTTGACAACCGGGGGTACTTCTGCTCCTCCATTTTTTGATAGTTTGGTGAGTATTTTCTAGTGCGATTACAGTTTTTAAGTTTAAAGTTGCGGTCCGATTGCCAGAACAGGAATGACCCCATGCCGCAAATGATACTGCTCATGGGTTTTCGCCATCCGCAGCTCTGTATACCTATCTATATATTTCTGTGGCCGCAAAGATCCTGGCCCTCTGGGCATGAATCCAGCCAGTCCCCCTGTGCGGTCGGAAAGTGGGGTGATGTTCGTGGTAGAATTTATAAATCGAAAAGCTTGACCACCGCTGCTTAAGTACCATCCCTCGAGTGGATTTCAGATGCTCGTCTCGAAAAGGGTAATCCACGATCGCTCCAACAAATTCTCGGTCGCATCCCATACCCTCAAGGAATACAACTGGATTAGCATATGCTGTACCGCCTTTTGTACTCGCGGTAGATGTTGGACCATCGCTTTTTGGTCTGCACTGCTAACAATAAATGGGTTGAACTACTCAGATCAGTTGCTGCAAGTTGTCACGTTCGAATGGTGCCATGCAAGGCTCCATGGAGACCGCACAGTTCTATCAAGTACAAGCACTCGTATACGTGATTTCATTCGTCTCTGCAGTATTACTTACTTGTACTTGTTATGGCCGCGATCATGCCTGATCTAGCCGGCCTCGATTATGTCTCGGGTTGTGCTCCTCCACGCATGAAGATCCGCGGCAGCAGATCTGGACAGTTCAATACATTCTCCTCGCCAACGATGGACGCTGAATACCGAAGGTCCAAGAACAACTTCCATATCATCAAGCAATGGGGATCAAATGCCTCCAGTTTTCGCTCATCTTATATGCGTGTAGCCCAGCATTCACAACCATAGACAAGGACAGACCGGACAGACGCACGCTATATGCGAATCTTTTTGTCGATAGAAATGTCGCGTCGGGTCCACAGGCACTTTCTAAGGCGTGAGAAAACCCGACGAGCAGTATCGATTCGGGAGACAATGTCATCCTTACTCTGTCCATTTGGCAGCAACTTCGCCCCAAGGTATTTAAAACTGTCCACCTCTTAAAGTTGACAGTCAGCAACTTCGAGAGGTGTTTTTTTTCCTGGGCAGGGATGCAGCTTGAAAAAACTTGGGTCTTCCCCGAGTTTATGGACAAGCCGACTGATTTAGTGACTTCATTCAACCGCGACACCATAGACTAGATCGTCAAAGTTTGAGGCTAGTAAGGCGATATCATCTGCGTAGTCGAGGTCAGCCAGCCGGCGTCCGGCTGCAAGCTCAACACCGTCCTCTTCATGCAGGGCCTTCCCAAGAATCCAGTCGATAGCGTAGTTGAACAGAATGGGCGACAAAATACAACCTTGTCGAACGCCAGATCGGATATCGAATGCTTGTGAAACATTGTTATGGACCAAAACTCGTGCAGTGGTTGAGCTGTAATAGGCCTTGTTCATGGCGATGCTTTTCGATGGTAGGCCATCTTGTGCCAGTATCCACCATAAGAATTCGCGATGGACGGAATCGATCGCGGCGGCGAAGTCGACAAAGCATACGGCTGTCGGTTTCTGGCAACTATGGCGGGATTCAAGGATACGCCTGGGCGTGAATGTTTGGTCCACACATCCACGCCCAGTACAGAATCCGGCTTGGTTGGGCCTCGTCCTAGAGTCGCACACAGCCTGGAATCGCCTGCGAAGGACAATAGCGAAGATTTTAGTAGCAACGTCGATCATACTTTTGCCACGGTAGTTTTCGCATCTCGTTTTGTCTCCCTTTTTGTGTACAGGCCCAAGGATGCCTGAGCTACAGGTATCAGGACCAACCTCGTCTCTCCACGCTTGTACAATAACTTCATGGAGCCAGGGTGCCAGTGTGTTGACACAAGACTTGTAGATTTCAGAAAGTATACCGTCCTCTCCAGGTGCCTTGTTGTTGCGCAACCTTCTTATGGCATCAAAATGAGGGGTCGCATGACACTGCATAGGCAGGAGAGGGAGGAGACTCCGTTGCACGTGGTAAGGGGGTCCTGTGCTTGATATCGAAATTGAGAAGTTTCTCGAAGTGCTCACGCCAGTGCTCGACCTTGGCCGGGTTTTCAGCAATACAGCTGCCATTCACGTCGCGAACAGAGTCGCTCAGTGTAGAGGGCCTACCACTAACTTGGCGGATAATTTGGTAGTTTTCGAGCGTCATCTACGTTTGAGGCCTGCTCCATCGAGGTCGCTATTTAATTCCAATATTTCTTCCGGTCTTCCCTAGTCGATTTTGCCGTCATCTTTCGGAGTCGGCGGAAGGAAGAATCGTTGCGGGACCCGGCGCGAGCCGTCGGGGCAGACAACTGTAGGGTTCTTCCACTGATCCAATCCCTGCGGCGTCGCTGAGTAAACCCAAGGATTTTCTCAGCTGCCCCATAGACGAATGCCTTCAATGATGACCACTCACTATTGCCTTCTCCGTCGGTTCGTGTAACAAAACAGGATAGGATTTCTCTGTCCAGGGCCTTGACAGTGCCGGTTTGCCGGATTTTGGCGACACGGAGGCGTCTAGCACGTGAAATTTTGGGTAGGGATGCTAGGTGCACTTTCAAGCGTGTACGGACGAGAACGTGGTCATACCCATAGGCATTACCAGTCTCGGCACCACACATCGATCTGCTTTCATGAACCCAGCTGCGGAAACGTGAACTGACTAGGATGTAGTCGATCTGACTGGCCGTATGACGACAGTTCGACCGTCGATTTTGACGAGGTATACCGTATGCTCCACACCAGGTGGTGCAGGGACGGTGACTTGCGCGTGAATTAGTTTTAAGTGATAGTAGTCTTGCGCTGCAGCTACCGAACTCTCTCCTCCTCCCTTACCTGAGCCCGGTGTCAAGACAGGGTCTAGAAGACCGGAGATGGGAGAGGGCGCAGATGGCTGGCGCGGCCGAAGACGCCCCTGGGTGTACCACCACACCTGACTCGGATCCCACGGAGTGGGAGTGCTATAAAGGCCCCATTAAGAAGGAGCAATTGCAGCCTGACTCTCAGTCCGCCAGTCAGCCACTCCACACAAAACACATTGGTCTGACCACGCTTTCCGAGTTATCCCGTCAGTTGGCAACCTTCTAAGCCACGGCTTTTAGCGCACCGTGATAGTTTCAAGCGCGTCAGATTGTTTATAGTGAGGATAATGTGCTGAGCCGTTGACCTCACTCTCTCCCCCACCCCCACAATCAGACCACCATACGAGCCAGTCAGTTTTCTGATGTGGGAGTGGGCGCATAACTGTCGTTTGAAAACCAGGTCGGCAGGTATTTGTTGCGGTGCTGGAAACCCGTGTTCGGGACAAACAGTCGGTTCTGGTCAGCAAAGTTTAGCAGTCTCTCACCATTTTCACATCTAGAACCAAGCCCAAAACGGCCAATAAGCTGACTGGTAGTGGAGTCACCACGTCCAGTCCGGCCGTTCCAGCCCCCAGCAACAATTGACAAATCGCGGCGCTGGAGTCTTTCAACTAACGCTTGCAGTTGCGAGTAAAACGTCTCTTTGTCGTGCTTTTTGGCAGCGGAAGTTGGTGCGTACACGGAGACGATAGAGATGTTTTTGAAGTGACCTTTCAGTCGCACATAGGCCATCCGTTCGTTGACTGGTTCTCAAAGCAAGCAGTGTACGGTTCGCTTGTGGCGAGAGGGCAATCGCTACACCATGTCTACCAGAAAAAAATGCGAAGACCACTTTGGTTCAGGATGAAGTGTAAGTTAGCTCCTGTGATCTTTATTTCCAGAGAGCTTGACGTAGGTATTCGGACTTCTGACAGGCAGCACGCATCTACGTTGTACTGATAAAGGCTGCGCGCCGTCAGACTTTAGGTACCAGGGTCCAGGAACGTTCGCACATTCCAGCATCCAATACCAAGGGTGCGATTCAGATTGAGTAATTAAGTTCGCATACAATTCGCCCGCACCACTGGACTAGGGTTGCGGAGCGCGTCGGTTCCCAGGGACGCCGTAGCATGGATCGTAGTACTATATTCGGGCATATTTTCATGAGGTGTCTTGGTGATTGTGAGTACGGGCGGGTCCCCAACAGCCGCTCGGATTGTTTTTTTTTTCGAGGTTGTCTCCTCTAGCGATTTGGCTTAAAAGCCCACCCACAAGGCAATGGGGGCGATCAAACTTATTTATGGTGGTTCACACTCGCCATGTCACAGTGCCGTCATCGGGCTTTGTGGCTTTTTTTAAAGCTTTTTGTGTGCCAGATCTCAGCCCGTCGCACCCTGGTAGCACTGTCGCTGCTGGTCCGCGACTGCTTATTCGCCAGACCCCAGAGTCTGCTTATTTCACAGCTAACCTTCACTGAAGGCCGTTCCACTCTCCGCCACCTGTGGACGCGCCGGGTAGCCAGTAGCTAGGCTAATGGGTAACCCATCGTCCCGGAGTATTACCCGCAGTTGATGGAGGAGACTAGTGCCACTATTTTTGATGTATTTGCCGTCGTTGACCAGGCATCTCAAGACCAAAGACGGGAATGGCGTGATGTTTGAACTTAGATTTCGTTGGTCACTGTACCATACGCTCGGAAGTTTAAGGGACCGCAATCGTTCCACTCTTTGTCACCCACGGGCGCGAGCAGCATCTGGGTCAACGGATGAACCTGTCTTCCCGAAAGTGTTGAGGTGCTTCGAATTACTGCCGTCTGACCTTGAATATGCCTGTCTTAGTTGAAACCGGGTATTATTTACGCAGATAGCCTACCAAAATGCCCTAGCATAACACTTCCAAAATTTAGTTTTGGTAGCGTATGTTGCCTCACCTAGAATGTTTATAGCATACGCCTAATAGTTTGACTGTCGTTTCCGATTATGTTCACCGTGTGTTCCACAGTAGGTTGGTTACAAGAATGAGGGCTTGCGCATTAATTAGTTGATCGTAATATTAGATTTGCGTAGAACCTACCAGACTCATTTTACTCACCCTTCTGGGCCTGGCGTCGTAAAAGAGGCGGAATCGGGCGCAGTAGTTGGTCGAGCTACGCAGTCTGTCTGTGCGTGTCACACACGACCTGGCCCCCCCACCACACGACAAAAAGATAAACTGGGATATATTGATAGGTGGTTCCAGCCCGCCTTAAGCCACAACTTTTAATTTCCCAATTTATTGGATCCCATCATATTTCTATGCCAAAACATCTGAGGAACACTGTCAGTCTGCGCTCAATTATGGCCTGTTTTTCGTAGAATTTGGCGCCTTGGAGTGCTGCTCGCTTCTACTCGACGGCCAGTGATGGCAGTTCCTCCGCAGACGGTGGACATCCAGAAGACAGTCAACCAGGTGCCGCAAATCCCCCAGATGGGCCCCCCGGTGCCCCACCTGACTCCCAACATCCCTTCGCGCTGACAGCTCAGAACATTCCCAACAACTTTCCCTGCGTTCCCGTGATTGCAATATCAGGAAACCCGCTGTTCCCCAAATTTATAAAGATGATTGAAGTGAGTCACGATGACTATACCAAAGGGCACACTGTCTTTTATTCTGAGCATTCAACTCATGCATTGCAGTGCTTTTACTCAGAGAGTTACAGTTTAATCTACCGTCCTAGACAAAGTTAAGATGTATCTCACGCTTGCCAGTCTAACCATGCCAGAGACGGACAGCTTCGGCTGCGTGCCTGTTTTTATTAGCTGCATGTCCACAACCCCTAGGTTATCTGCAAATTGACCATTCTCACAAGCAAGCTTTTCCCCCTCGGCATGTCTAATCGAACCTAAACTCAATTACCTCATCTGTACCGATGCCCAGACTTCTAACGTGCGTACAGTGCATGACACCTAATCACCTTCTAATGGAGGCAAAGTAAATACTTTGGCTAATTTCTCCTGTTGTTGCGACGTTACTAATTATTACAGATTCAGCCGCTCTCAAGTTACTGGTTTTCCGCACCACGAGTGGTAAACTTCCATTGTAGTCCTGATCAAAGTTGAGCCAGTTGGAACACTAGTTCCACACCCCCTAGACCATGAAACCAAAGGTGCCCTCGAGATCAGCTTTGCCACCTCCGCACACGTCTCCGGCCAGTCACCTGAGTGTTATCTCCAGCTAAGGCCAAGTTTAGGCATGAGCAGCATGTGTTATCGAGCCGTCTCGATATCTGAAGGAAGAGAGCACCGTTGCGATTTGTGTTCCCTATAGACATGTGCGACTGAAATATCGCCATCCACCTCAGGCCGGAAGAACTTGTGATTAAATTCAAGGTGCATTTAGTGCCCAAATTTGATGTCTTACCGCTGAGACATTGGTCCGCTCCCTGTTGAACCAGTTCGCCAAAGACTAAGGTGACCAGAATGCGCCGGGCAGAACATAAGTGCATAACCTAGTGGTAGAGAGGTGGATTTCGAAAAGCATAGAATCTGAGCTCAAATCCTAGATTCTTTGCGCCCTCGGTTGGATTACGACTGGGCCCTCTTGACGTAGTAGAAGACTACCGGAGAACTTGCAGTTTAGTCCCGTTTAGTCCATTCGGAGGTCCTTGGTCTTCCCGGCTTAACTATCTGCACACCTTGGTAACACCGTGAGAGTTCGCATCAGCTGAACCTGGCGGCCATAGTCCATGCGGTCTAAGAACGTTCTCCATTGGTTTGAATCGCAATGGACCGAGGATGATCTGGGCGGATATTTTTGCCTTGAAATCACTCGGCGGACTCTGCAACCAGCAGTGGAGTGTCTGGCTGCATCTTCCGCACTTCGGTGATGATCCAGGTGACCTCCGCGATGCCCCCCGCCGTTGGATCCCCTCCCCAAGGGTGACAGTTTTTTTCTCCTAAATATCACTGGGAGTTTTTTTTCACTTTTCAACTTTGTTCCACCCAGTTGGCGCATATCAATTGGCCTCTTCAACATCCCGAGATACTATTTTTTGATACCAAAACTCGCATGTACAAATAGGGAATTCAAATGTAACTCACCTCTATATCCCTTAAATATACTGATACTGATCTGATACCACTACTGAAACTTCTAATAATGGTAATCTATTTCATCGGAGGGATTGTGTGCGGGAGGAGGGAGCAGAATTAGGTTATCTAACGTGTTACGAAATCGAGCCGCTTTCTGATCAACCTGAATGGCCAGCGCTGACGCCATCATTAGACTTTACTTACGTGTGTTTCCTCCCCTTTTACAGATCTCCGATCCAGGTCTGATGGACTTGATTCGTCGCAAGATGAAATTCAACCTTCCTTACGCTGGCGTGTTTCTAAAGAAGAATCCGAATGAGTAAGCGCTCTTCGTATAGATCCTTTTTAGGTGGCTTTTGTGCCTGCTTAGCAGTTTACTGGGCATTTCGGTTACTAGTGTTGCAGCCCTTACGATAATTCTGTCGGTGTCCTCGAAAGAGGCTAGCTCTAAGGCACAGGCCCGAGTTTGAATCCCTGCAGGGCACTTGTCTTATGTCCCAATTTCTCCTCATTTGATGAATTTCTGCGGTAGGAACACCTCAGTCATGGCACCGCTCAACAAGTTTATATAAACGTGTCTTTTATCTTTCAGCACTTCAGACGTGGTTACCAGTTTGGACGATATTTATCGAGTTGGAACCTTTGTACAGATTCCTGAGTGGGATGATATGGGTGTGAAAATGCGCATGCTCGTGATTGGTCACCGCAGGTAAGCTTACCCTTTCCACCCCCCCCCTCCCTCCAATTTTAAAATGATCTCGCTGCCAAATATGACATTCCATCCACGTATTCCTGTTCTAGAATTCAGATCATAAAGGACATTCCAGATGTGGCAAGTGATGCTGCCATTGATGCAATCCTCGGTGACGATAAATCCAGTAAGTTTTATCTAGTATTTTTTTAAATTTTTGCAGTAGGGTGAATCCTTACGCTGTAATCTATACATTATGACCGTTCGACTGTCGATTTCGACGAGGTCAACCGTGGGCCCCACAGCAGGGATGGTGACTTCCTCTTCCCCACCTGGACCCGGTGCCACCACACTAGCTCGGATCCCACTGAGTGGGGGTGCCATATTGATCCCATTAAGGCACCACCAGTCGGCCACGCCATTCAAACACTCACTAAGATGACCGCACAGTCCGAGTTATCCCATCATTTAGCAACCCTTAAAGCCATGGCTTTTAGTGCACCATGTTAGCTTCAACCGCAAAGCACTGTCCAAACTGGTCAGTTGTCGGGTGCAAGGAGCGGGCGCAGTGACTGACATAGCTAGTGATCACATACACGACCTGTCCCCCCTCCCTCCTCCTCCCCCCCACGCCAAACAAAACACACCATCATTTCACACAAAAAGAGGCGAGCTACTCGGATCTCGCATACCTGAGAGTGCCATAGAGGTCTCGTTACGAAGGGGACATTGCAACCCGACTCTCAGTTCGGCAGTCGTCCACAACACAAATACTCACTGGGCTGACTGCAAGGTCCTATTTACCCCGTCAGTTGGCAACCTTTCAAGCCACAGCGTTTAGCGTACCGTGATAGTCGCACCACACATGCAGCAGAGGAGCTACACGGCGAAGGGATCGAGCATCAGTATGTTTTGTTGTACTTTCTATGATTAAACGTGCTGCACTTTGGCGAGGGTCTATATGAAGTAAGAAGAAATTAAGATTCTCTTAGGGGGTCCACTTTTAGTTCAAATGGTTTTATGGATTGTTAGTCACCTCAAATACACAATGGTGACCCTAACCATTGGTCTGTTTTGAGGGTGGAGTAAGATGCTTTGATGATCGATGTTGCGATCTCTTCGAAGGTGCCCAGCGCCCTTGGTACGCGTTGGTAACGTGGCCAGTTGTAGCAACGCTCTTGTGGATGGTACGCGCACACGTGACTGCGTCCATGTCCAGTCATTTTGATTCTGCCTTGCTACTGAACAGGATGAGTGCGGAAAGAAGTGGCGAGATAGATACTGCGACATCCGGGTGGGAGTCGTAGGAATATACGTGGGTGTAGAACAGACAGGAGAGATTTATAAAATAAGTTTTGGTAGACAAAAAACGGTCCTTGTGACTTGTTATCACGACGAAGGGTCACACAGGGTTTGATTCAAGCGTGCTGGAGAGGGAATCGGCACATCGGGTGAGGTTGCACTAAGCCGCGTGTTTTTCCTCCGTTAATTTTCTAACAAAAGGTCCGTCCGTGTTTGGGCTTCAAGATCAAATTAATGGGCGCAATGTCAGTGACCAAACCCCCTTAGGAGGAAAACTTCATTTACCGATATACTTGACAAATTTCTTGGGCGATTCCGTTTACTCATACTTGAATACAGCCGTCTAATTTAACTAAAAATATATTTTAGGGCCGGGAAACATGCGGAACCTCAAGGCGATTAAAGAAGTATAGGACCTGTAACCTTGCAAAGATGGTGTTTTACCTGGTTGCTGCATTGACGCCCTATGTGCGCTATTGTCTGAAAGTAGTGCCTCTGTAGTAGCCTCGATGAGTCTCGGCATTCGAGCATGAGTAGACGGAGTAAGTGAAGTCGACGCTGCGAAAGTCCCCCACCTCACACGGGCTATAACCGCTCTCCCGAGACAGCGGTGGTCCGCATTGTGTTCGACACGCGAACTGTTGTAGGTGTGGGAACGAGATTTTAAGCAGTCTTATGCTGCCCACTCCCCCCCTCCCCCACTGACTTTCACCAAAAGTAAGATGATACTGTTTTTTTTTCACCACCCCCTCTTGATGCGGCAGGAGGCAAACGCAATGGCTTTCTGCGAAGGGTGCGCAAGGCTGCCCAAATGGCCGGTCTTCAGACTCCTTCGGGTGAAGGTGTTGCCCCGGCAACCTCATCAACCGCGTCGCCAGGCGACGCGACTGGAGCGTCGGCGTCTTCTACTAACACCACCGACCACAGTGGCAGCAGCAGCAGTGAAGACGAGGGATTCGCCTCCTCACCCGACGAACCGACCACACCAGATGTTGGAAAACCGCCTTCTACTTCCCCCGTCCTCATGGTAGAGACCATCAATCTCTACAATGAGCCCTACGAGAACACGTCAGAAATTAAGGTAACCGTAATCTTTGCATTCCAAACTCTCACTTAAATATTTGCCTAGGATTTGAAGAAACGATGCATTCGTCTGCGCACTGCTGTACGAGAAGAGACAGAGGTAGAGCGAAAGAGGGCCTTACACAGGCTGTTTTCAGTAGCTCGAAGTACCGAGTTGATGGCCTCTTAAACCTATATGCTCCATGGTCTTCGATAATTTATTAGACCTACAGAAACCATTGTTCAGTTAACTTTTTATGCCCAATCACCGGGGACCGTCGGATGCAGCATCTGAACTAAGGAAATCGGACTTTTTATAGTAGATCAAGGGGGAGGGGGGGGGAGACAGCGCCAACTCGAATAGAGCTGGCATAGGAGATGACGTCGCCGACAAGCTCCCCTACGAGTCAGCGAGGTGCGCTGCCAAACGTAAGACGATGACGTTCAGTACATCAATGACAGCCGATGTCCCCGAGCCTTGGAGTTTCATTTTATAGACATGGTCTGTAGCCCGAAGCCGCTGGAGATAGTAGTCGCTGAACACCTCAACGAAGAGACGGATTTTCGTGGCTCTAGCACAACCTCACACCTGGATCCTCGCCTACTGCTTAACCCCGCGCACAGAGTATTGCCACTTCCACAGCCGACAGGACATTACATGCGAGTTGTGCGCGACAGTATTTCTCCTCACAGTACTGACCGAATGAACCGAGCTAGAAAAAAACGCACTCGACCACCTGAAACCGTCCAGGAGTATTCCGGCAGCTTCATATGATGTTAAGCCATCGCAAAGTAGTTTAATTTTTCTAGCGTTAAGTTTAAAACCGGATTTTTGTACGATGAAGATGGTGCTTTCTGTGTGATTTGCCAGCCATAATGATGTCGCTGTCATGGTCGATATCCAAGATGAGCCATTACCCTGACTGCGAGTCAGTTGCATAGGTAACAAGGACTACGTGCCGCCAATTCTGATGGCGAGGCATCAATTCTGTTCACCGGGCACTCGAAATTTGTGTTGCGGAGTTCTTGTGTGTTTCAGAGGAACACCATCAGTATCCAGGAGCCTGCGGAGAGCTTTTCTGTTGCCCTCGTCCAATGTCACAATAAGGACAGGAGAGCAATCAGGCAGTTTGTCTAGAAAGTATTATACCTTTTCCAAGAGTCGCTTTAAAGTGAAACCTTCTGGACACAGCTTCTATCATGCTGGAAGTCGTTGTGGTTTTTCTCTGTGCGTGTCGCGAGCAGAGTGAAATCATGCCTGTGAGGGCATTTTTAGTGACGCCGATTGCCGGGAAGCAGGATTACATAGCTCTGCTTCTGTGCCAGCGAATCTGCTTATCGCAATCTCACCGACTACCAAGTCGGAGAAGAAAGAGGCCGGGACGGGCCGGAAGGTCATTCTTAACAGCGCAAAATTGTCAGAATGAGAACTTATCGGAGCAGTTTTTGCGTATCTATGTTGTGGGTGTTCGTTGATTGCGTAGCAACCAACCCGCTAACCGCCGCGATTCCGATGCGTCAGTATAACTTTCCCACTCTGCCCCTCTATTCAATGACGTGTTGGGAGTCTAAAGCCATTTCGAGTCCGCAGTTGCAACCTGACACAGGCCCCTTCGCACCCATTGACAGAATTCACCACCTATTCACTTTTTGACGTATCTGCCATCACAGCGGACGAAGCGCACAGCTTTCCCTAGACCCTAATCTTCCTATGTGTGATGATGTAAATGATGGTTGTTTTGCTGGTGTGAAGCAAAACACCGGTCAAGCTCTAGTTTATTCAACAATGCTTATACGAGAAGACGTGACAAGGGGATCATTACCTATGGTACATGAATACGAATTTGATAAATGAACGTCCTCATTCACCCCTCCGGCGCCCTACCCACCCGGTGGAAAAAATTCCTCATGTCGGAATAATGATCTGCCCTGCGACCTTTTTGGGATCAGTCACTTCTGAAGGCGAAATATATCTGCTGCGTGATATGCACTAGGCACGTTATTTTAATCAGCAGATATCACGAAGTATGGCTGTTAGCATTGCATCCCTGGTTTCTGAGCTCTCTCGTTCGACACCAGTCACCAGAGCAACATCGCTGTGGTATTTCCTCCCTCTAGCCCTCCCATATTCTAGAACTTTTAGAGAGTATATTCGCACTCGCCTGTGGATCAAAGAAAGGCGTGGCTTTGGCGTCAGTGCTGTCCTATTATTTTTAGCTAATTCCTGTTTCATCTGCTTTTCCAGGCACTCAGCGGTGAGATCGTGAAAACTATTCGGGATATTATCAACCTGAACCCCCTCTACAGGTAAGTGCATCCTCTAATGCTTAAGATCGTGATTTTGATGGACCGAGTTGTACCCTTGTTTAGGGAACCCACGCGTCCCAATCCGATTTCCACCGCCTAATTTTACCTAATCGGGGAACGTAGACACAACGCTTTTGCTTTTGCTGGCCGTTTCGTACCGTTTTGATCCCACACGCAGATGGAACCATCGTTGAAGTCAACTAGTGGGTAACCCTGAGATTCGGGTTGATAGTGGCACCGCCAACGTGCGAACGCCGACCAGATTTAGAAAAAGCCATCACACGCCCTCCCCCCGTCCACCACGGGCCCGGTGTACAGACAAAGGATGATCACTTAAGGTGAAACACCGCCATCCTCATCAAGCAGCATGATGACTGAGGATCTCCACCCCCAACACGGCCCCTACACGCAAATTCGAAAGCTTAAGTAATCTAGTATCAACCTTACTGTTACCAACTATAAATACGGTGAGGTGCGGTATAATACCTGCGACGATGAAAGCTTCTTTGATTTTGAAACGTCAGGACAATTTAACCATGGTTCCCGTGATTACCTCTTCTAATATATATATATATATATATATATATATGATAGTGTGTTGCTCACCGATCTGCTTAAGGAACAAGTACGTTCCGTTGTGCCCTGGAGCTCAGACTGGAGCCCTCACAGGCGGTCGCATAGCGACGTGTAGCATATGTTGATAATGTGGAACCGACAAAGACAAGGGAGACCGGAATGGCAATTTCTGGCTTATTAGCCGTCATCAGCCAGTCATACCCAATCCCAAGTGTGGCACACCTGGGATATATATATATATATATATATATATATATATATATATATATATATATATATATATATATATATGATAGTGTGGGGCTCACCGATCTGCTTAAGGAACATGCATGTTCCGTTGTGCCCTGGAGCTCAGACTAGAGCCCTCGCAGGTGGTCGCATAGCGACGTTTAGCATATGATGGAACGGAACCGACAAAGACTAGGGAGACCGGAATGGCCATTTCTGGCTTATTAGCCGTCATCAGCCAGTCATACCCAATCCCAAGTGTGGCACACCTGGGATTCGAACCCGCGACCTTTGGTATTTGAGTCGAACGCTCTACCATTGAGCCACGGGCTCGTTGTTTTGTCGGTTGTGATCGGGAATATGATGATAGTGTGGGGCTCACCGATCTGCTTAAGGAACATGCATGTTCCGTTGTGCCCTGGAGCTCAGACTAGAGCCCTCGCAGGCGGTCGCATAGCGACGTGTAGCATATGATGGAACGGAACCGAACGGCTGATTTTCCTGTCTGACCACAGTACACCGCATTGCAGCTGTTACATGGTATCTTGTAAACGACTTCTTTTTATCTAAATGGCCAACCCTATCCTTAGGGTATACAAGCTGGTTTCGTAGTGTAGTCGTTGGTTTGTGCGCCACTTGGATTTGATGTTTCCGCAGGTGCCTTTCAACGAGTTCGGACACGTTCTTGATGTACGAAAGTGTTCGCCAGTTCTTTGATTTGGGCGCTTGACCGGAACAATCTAGTTCCTTGTCTTTTCCTTTTCTTTTTGACTTCTGTCGTCTCATGCATCGACGTATAAATTCCTCTTTGGATAACCATTTCTGCAAAATAGTTTGAATAAATAACTGAGTTCGTTTTGGTAGAGTTCATTATCAGAACAGTGCGTTTTAGCTCGATTGAGTAGGCTGTTAACAGTACTCCGCTTGTGAGCAATAGGGTCGTTTACAAGATACCATGTAACAGCTGCAATGCGGTGTACTGTGGTCAGACAGGAAAATCAGCCTCCACGCCATTACCAATATATAGATATATATATATATATATATATATATATATATATATATATATATATATATAAGGGAATTATCTAAACGCCCCCTGTTTTCACGTTGTATATACCCCTCTACAAGTTAGTCAAAATTCTAGCATTTGAACCACTGTTGTTAGCAATCTATTTGCCAACCTGTTCGCAAAGCATGAGCTAGCCAAGAACTCTTCTCTTCGTAGAGAGAACGTCCTGGCAATGCTGCAAGCGGGCCAACGCGTGGCGGACAATCCGGTATACCTCAGTGACCTCGGTGAGTGCCACTTTCCCCGCAGTGGTTAGAAGGGGAGACGTGTAACCCTTTTTTATCGCGTTCTTGGCAGGCTCTCACAGAGAATGTGCAGGCGTGTCTACTATTATTCACTTGTTATTTGTCAGGAGGCCCTAATTCTCAGAGTGCGTAGGCCACTTGGCACCTCATGCGCACATACGCACCCCTTCCCCCCCGCTCTGCCGCACTACACATCGCGGAATCCACCCCCTTTCAGGAGAATGAAGCGTGTCCGCAGTAGTCTCCGATGGTGGCCACCTACAGGTGTCCCCAAACTCACTACCCGAGCTGACACTGGCTTGCTCTATCATATGAGACACACCCATCCGCCTCAAACTTCTCCAGAGACGCGCACACAGGCCTCAATCCGGTCGTATGTTAAAGGCTCAGATCACTACCAGGCTTTTGGACAGAATAACCGCCTCCTACTGGTGGTTTTGTCCTCTTACACGAGAGCGGGTCCTGGAATTGCGTTCAGGATATTAACCACGTCATCACTAACTGGTAGAGAGGTCTGGACAGTCATCTGATGCATGGTAGAGGGAGAGACAGAGACGTTGAAGAGAGAAAGAGAGAGAGAGAGACGTTGGAATCTATCATGATGCCCCAAATAACGGTGACTTAGAAGACTGCCAAGTGAGAGAACAAATCGGTCCTTCACAGTGCTATCAGTCAGGCTGCAATGGTTGTTTCTTCATATGGCCTCTATGCCACGCCCGTGATGTGAGACCGAGCTGCCCTTACGGAAGCCTGTTACTTCTGGGACAGGTCATGCGTGGCACGCGTAGACGGGCTGCTTAGCTTTATCGGCCACTGCTTCCGCGCCCAACATTGGCTGTCTTGCCGTCGGAGGAGAGAGCGCAAGTCTGCCTCACCAAAGTAGTTCATGTGCAAGCCACCGGTACTCTAACCACACCGTGGCGCACACTATGAACGTCGTCTATCGCAGTGGTTGAATTTTCAACTGTGACAAGTTCAGTTTTCGCAGTTTTTACATCGAATGCTTCATTTGCTTTTTTTTTCCTTGTTTGAGTCACAGACGCCGCGGAGACACGTAGACTGTGACATAATCTGTGGTGACCTTTAAATGCTTTCCTCTACCTTTCTACTGATAGGCTTTGTATCAAAACATTTCCATTTGATTCTACCGTAGGTATACGGCACACGGGGTACATTTTACGGCTATTCGCGCTCATCGACCTCTCCATACTCCTGACAGTTTTACCGTCGTAGTCTGGTGACGTACACCGTGTGCTCCACAGCATGGTGGTGCAGGAACGGCGAGTTGCTCGTGGATTAATTTTCCTTGATAGGAGACTTGCGCTGTCGCTACCGCACTCTCTTCTCTCACCCGTCTGTGCCCGGTGACAAGACAGAGTCAAGAAGACCGGAGGCGGACTTAGGCGCAGGTCGCGGGCGCAGCAGGAGACTCCCCTGACCGTGCCGCCACGCTTGAATCATATCCCACGGCGTATGATAGCCATAAATGGCAAGAATGGCTGACGTGGCGTGAGCCTGCACCTACACGTGCCACCAACACCCCTCCCCACCCATCCAACCACGTTCGGCATTTGTTGCGGGAGCTCAACCCGAATAACGCCTGCCGCACTCGGGCCCTTGTATTGTTCCATTGCATCTACCACACAACCCGTTTAGAAGTACGCTTTATTTCGCGGAGTACTCAGCTCCGAACACACTCGCTGTCCTTATTAGAATTTAGAAAGTTCCAATTAGTCAGGTTTGCGAAGGCAAGATTTCCGCGATGAAACCCTGAGAAATTGAAGTTGTTCGTCTGAACAGATTTACATTGTTGCTGACATTTCGAAGAGTTTGGTCTGCCCTGCATTCTCAAAGTGCTAAAGGCAAAAATCAATCAGGATTTTAAACGACTGGCTGAATTAGTCCGCCTTGGGCTGATCTATTTTTCCTCTTTCGCTGTCTCGGCCTTTGACAGGTGTTTGTGGGACTTAACGGCCGTTGGCGCAAGACATCGTCACCTCGATGGCGGAGGTTTGAAAGCCTGTCTTCTCCTCGGGCGGTTTCGTCGCGGGTCCATATTTGCTGACATTTTTTAAAGTTCATTGCTGGACCTTATACGCCACCAGAGGTTTTGAATGCCCGTTAGTAACCCTTGCCTCCGAATACCATGCCTCAAGCGTCAGTCGTTCGGCTTTCGAGGTGTCTCGGCCGAAGCTGGCTACTCCTTTAATGTCAAAGTTATGGCCAGTTGCAATTTCTTTTGATCTGCTTCCATTTCACAGGTGCGGCCCTGAGCGGAGCTGGCGAGCCCCCCGAACTCCAGGCTGTGCTTGAAGAGATGGACATTCCTAAACGCCTGCACCTCTCCCTAAACCTTGTCAAGAAGGAGTACGAGTTGGGCCGCCTGCAACAACAGATTGGCAAGGAGGTGGAGGAGAAGGTCAAACAGCAGCATCGTCGTTACATGCTGTCAGAGCAACTGAAAGTCATCAAGCGAGAGCTGGGCATGGAGAAGGACGACAAAGACGCCATCGCGGAGAAGTTTCGAGCCAGACTCGCGGTAGGCAGCTGCACACTATTGCTACTTTTTCTCCTCCTCCTCATCCTCCTGCTCCTCATCATCATCATCTGCAGCAGCAGCATCGTCATCATCATTGTCATCTTCCCCGTTTCCTCTGTCTCTTTGATTTTTCTCTCCCTCCGCCCTTTCCATTCATGTCATCTGTCTAATTTTCGACGGCATGGACGAAAAATGTACGAGGTGCGTGTGTCGTGCCCCCTAAACGGGTCACGTGGTAGATGCGTTGGACCAACACGGGGGTCACATCAGGGCACGGCAGCCGTTATTCGGGTTGCGCTCCCATAACAAATGCCGAACATGAGGGTGTGGTGGCACGCCTAGGGGCGGCTAGGGCCTAGGAGCCCCGGCCGCGCCAGCCAGCTGCACCCTCTCCCATTTCCGATCTTCTTGAGTCTGTCTTGACACCGGGCATAAGTGGAGAAGGAGGAGAGAGTGCGGTAGATGCAGCGCAAGTCTATCACTTTAAACTAAATCACACGTAAATAACCGTACCTGCACCACCCTGCTGTGGAACGTTCGGTGGATCTCGTTGAAATCGACGGTCAAACTATCGTGTGTGTGTTCGTGTGTTGTGTTGCGCCCACTCCCACATCAGACAACTGACCGGCTCGGACGGTGGTCTGATTGTGGGGGTGGGGGAAAGAGTGAGGTCGACGGTTTAGCGCAATTACTTTACTCTAAACAATCTGACGCACTTGGCCTACCATGGTGCGCTAAAAGCCCTGGCTTCGAAGGTTGCCAACTGATGGGATATCTCGAACCGCGAGGTCAGCCCCATGTGTGTTTTTGTGAAGAGTGCCTGACTGGTGGACTGAGAGTCAGGCTGCAATGGCTCCTTAATGTCGCCTTTATGGCACTCCCACTCTGTGGAATCCGAGCCAGGTGTGGCGACACGCTCAGAGGCGTCTCCGGCCGCGTCAGCCACCTGCGCCCTCTTCTTTCCTGACACCGGGTCCAGGTGGGGGAGGAGGAGAGAGTGCGGTAGCTGCAGCGCAAGCCTACTACCTTGTTAAAACTAATCCACCCGCAAGTCACTAGGGAGCATACGGTGGTGTTTTGGAGAGATTCCTTTTTTTCCTTTGAGTGCGTACTTGACGTACAGTCAGTGATCCTAGGAAATGCAGAACTGCATTTTCAATTTGAAAGGACTACTAAAGTAGAATTTTAGCCTTGCTAATCGCGTTAAATATTCTCAAAACGCTTCAAACATGGCTGGATGCTGGCTTTGAAATTCAATTCTTTGACCGCATTCGGTTAAAAAAGGATTCGTTAGCTAGTATACTCTTTATTTATTCATACAAATGTATTTTATAAAAAAACTGACACCAAAATATTCTTTTACTTGGTACCATTAAGACGGCACCATATAGAGCTCATATAATTTTGTACTGTACGATGCTCTTTGAATGGACATGGCCTGGTCTTGAATAAATGCGTAGATACGTGGTGTGCCTGCAAATAAATACACGAAACAACATTTTTATGCGTGTTTTCAATAAAATATGTGTGCGTTTATAAGGATATCGAAAATCATCAGAAAAAATCATTTTACCTAAGTAGTTTTTTTTTTATAGAGTGCTGTTTTTGCAGGCGGTCGAAAAGAAGGCAAATTAAAAGCTTACCGTGTCTGACGTACCCTGGAATTGTCGCTAGTCTAAAACGCATTTCAGAATTTCGGTCACTGACGGAAAGGTTCAGAATATAAATTCATCTTTCATGTGAGCGGCGTCCGCTGATATGGCTTATATGCAGGATGGAATAAGCCGGCCGGTTTATTTACACTCTAAGCTCTCGTTAAAGGCCCCCCCCCCCCAGGTGATGACGATTTATCGGTAAAATCGACACAGCTGCCTTGTGTGGATCGTCTATCGTCAGCTACTCATACCCCAATACCAATCACGAAAGACCTCATGTTTGTTTGGGTCCGAATTTATGACTAGCTGATGGCAAAAATAAGCGGAAAATGATCGTTGCAGTGTTCAGTGCGTACTGTTGGTACCTCTGAAGTTTCCCGATTGGATGTGCTTAGGTGACCGGTGTTTGCCACAGTGGCGTTCCAGAGGTGGCAATCCAAATAGGAAATTCGAACAAACGTGGTGACAATTATCTCCTATATCAATCACCCTCCCCTCTTCCATGCATACAGCCTATTTTGGGATACAGTAAAAACAGAATTATTAAAAAGCACCATGAATACATTGTCGTCCATAAGTAATATAAAATGCACCCACTGGGAGCAGACCAGGGAGTTTTGTGCTTCGGAGTTCAATCACGGTTCCCGCATGTTATGCTGAATGGTCAACACATCAACCTTACGAGCGCGAGCCACCACCGCATACCACAACACTGTGCAGCCCATTTTACTGTAAACTATTGATCCCCTTTTCACCGTCTGTTTTACAGAACCTCACCGTTCCCGCCAGTGTGATGGAGGTGATCGAGGAGGAGCTGAACAAACTTAGTCTCCTCGACAATCACTCCTCGGAATTCAAGTTAGTTTTGTTAGTTTATTCCGAATTAATCGGGCTTCGCCGGACTCCTCCCAGTCACCGCGCAACCCCTTCCCTCAATATCATGCTCACCAGCCTACTCTACTGCCTTTTTCCCGCCGCTATTATTGCTGAAGTTTATCAGTGGTTGCTCATTCATGTCTTCCCGTTTCAGTGTAACGAGGAACTACTTGGACTGGCTCACTCAACTACCCTGGGGTTTAACCAGCGAGGAAAACCTTGACCTAGCCAGGGCTCGAGTTGTCCTGGATGAGGATCACTATGGCCTGGATGACGTGAAAAAGCGCATTCTCGTAAGTCTCTTTCCCCTCCCCCCCACCCTGCCTCTCCTCTCCACCGTACCCCAGGTTTTTAGCTACCTTTTCTCGGAAATACTCCTCCCCCACTTCTCACTCATGCCCTCCTGTCATCAGACAGTAAACCCTTTTTCTCACGTCGTGTGACGTCCTTATAGAGCTAGCCTTTCTCTTACCTGGCAGGAATTTATTGCGGTCAGCCAGCTAAAGGGAACCACTCAGGGCAAAATTCTCTGTTTCCACGGCCCGCCTGGTACGGGAAAGACGAGCATCGCCAGGTCTATTGCCCGGGCTCTCAACCGCAAGGTGAATTTGACTCTTATTCGTGCGAGCTTCCTTTTTTCTGACCTTTATCCCTTTGTTTTAAATTCATTCACAGCCGGGTTTCGCTTTTGTATATTGGCTGTTCCTGATCGCCACAAGACCACTGATGATGCACACGCGGAACTCACTGAAACGTCAGTACAAACATAGTTCAAGCCTCAGCTGTTTAGTTTCCAAAGGAGATAGCTGAGAACTAGCGCGTTAGATTACGTTTTATACTTTTAACTTTTGATATCCCATCTTCACTGAGGGTAATAGCGGATCAAGCTCAAATTTGATAGGTCCTACTCAGACACATTTATCCCACATTTGTTGTCCGAAGTCATTCGTCAAATTTGTAATCTGCCAATCCCCGCTGTTCGGCAGCATGTAGGAGGATTTACCTCGGATGAAAGAATCAGCTCACCCTGTACGTCGGCTTGGCTGCATGGCAAATTGAACGGGATGGAAGCTTTGGTTGTCGTCTTGGTTGCGAGTTGTGTCAGGGCGGGGTAGCTACTCACAGACCATCTCGTTCTGCTTGGCTCTCCCTGTATACAGACACTTTTCGCGTGCTGATACGTCACACCCTTGCTTATTTTATCAATGAAAACCCTTAAATGCTCGTAGTTGCCATTTCAGGACCCATAAAAACGTTTCTTTTTGTTCTGTCACTTTTAGTATTTCCGCTTCTCAGTCGGTGGTATGTCTGACGTTTCTGAAATCAAGGGCCACCGGAGGACCTACGTGGGTGCCATGCCCGGGAAGATTATCCAATGCCTGAAAAAGACCAAGACAGAGAATCCCCTGATCCTGATTGATGAGGTAGACTAACCAGTGGCGTTGGTAGTTGGTTGACAGGTCATCCAACACATCAACAGCAGTTCGCCTGTTGCTCTTCGTCAGTTTTATTTAAGTTAAATACGTTCACTACTCACCTTTCAGAGTAGCCAGTGTGTTGCACCCTCAGACCTTAGCTGTTTTGCCGACTTCAAAAATATGTAAGGCCTAAGTTGGCTATTTACGCACTGACTACGCCTCCGCCCTCAATATTGTTGCCGTTGTTGATCAAGAAACTGCTCTTGGCGCCATTGGTGCTCTGTAAATGGAACCAGCTCACAAGGACATGGTCCAGTTAGGCACTGGCCTGTCAGACATTGCGCTGGGCGGCTGAGCAGAGGAAGGCTTTCCTCTAAAGCATGGATTTTAGGTCAAATATCTCCTCCCATACCCTTTCAAGGTTTCATAATTTGATGGAAAATTTGACGGACGAGCGGGGGAGGCAACACTCGTCATATTGTTGGGGTTTGTGATCTGTATAGATAGCAACGATATGATCGGCTCATTCAGATAATTTATTTGAATCTTCGGTAAGGCTGCGAACCTTAACCTCGAGTGATTAACTGTTTTTTAAATCAATCTTTGCTCCCGATTCTAGCTGTCTTTCGTCTCAATTGGTGGGGACTGTATTTCTATGACCCGTCTATTTTTAAGCCAAATCACACAGGTTCGCAGCTTCCACTAGTTGCATAGACAAGGCCTGAACGAATATCTTCTAACTTGCTGGGGCCGCCTCACGCAATGCTGTCCGCCTATTGCTGTACTTCTTGTTGGCAGTCAAGATGAACCTGTCGCCAGCGTTTTTCGATCCGTAAGTTACACCTGAAGTTAGTTTTAAGACAAATGCTTGCCCCGAGCCTAAGAGGTCGTTCTCCAAAACTCGCAGTTACGTCATGTAACAGCACAAAGTCAGCGAAAATGGAGTCTAGACCTTTGTCTAGTACCCGCCCCTATATATTAGATATATATATATATAAAGCATTTTAATCTGTTAATCCGCACATCGAAGGGCCGAATTCGTAGATTTGAACAACGCATGGCTATTTATGTGACACTGGCCGTGTTCAGCTTCCATTGGTTCTTTGAAGGACTGATTGCGCCAATTTCATCCTACGAAATTTCTAGAAGTACTCTGTTGGACAATTTTCAAATTGCTCCCCCACTTCCCCCAGATCGACAAGTTGGGCAAGGGCTGGCAGGGTGACCCCTCATCGGCTCTGTTGGAACTCCTGGATCCGGAGCAGAACGCCAACTTCTTGGATCACTACCTTGACGTCACGGTGGACCTCAGTCGCGTGCTTTTCATTTGCACCGCCAATCAACTGAATACCATCCCGGATCCTCTTCGTGACCGAATGGAGATGATTGAGGTCTCCGGGTATGTGGCTGAGGAGAAGATGGCCATTGCACAGGTTGGTGTAAAAACACATACCACAGCTTCTGTTTTTTCATCTCCAGCACGCACACTGTCACTGCTGATCTTGTCGACTGTCAAGGTCTTTCATCCGCTTTTACCTACTTCACAGCCCAGTTGCAGTCACCTTTGTTCAGAGCTCCTTAGGATGTCAGCTTTTAGTGTCGACCAGGCTGCTTCCTCGACCAAAGAAACACAACCAATAATTTCACACTGAGCCACCCCATGGGATACTAACTTCACATACTGAGGTAACACACTACACCATACTGGCAGCAGAGAAGGTACTAGTTAAAAACTCAGGCACGTGTCTCATCATTATTTATCCATTGCATTATCTATGTGCTTTCTGGCAGATACCCCAGTTTTGCACTTGCTACTTTCGACCGAAGTCCATCAGTCCTATCAAATTTTGGTCTGCACCTTTGCAGCTTAGTTCAGACAGATTTACTCCAGGTTAGGGATTAATTTCTGAGGAAACTAAGTAGCAGCAACTTCACGTAACCCTGCGTCTTTTCCAGCAAAAAAAACAACCTTTTTAGCCTGACCACCAAGACTACCAATAATAAATTTAAGGGGACATGTAACGTGTAAGAAAAAAATGTATATTTTGGTAGAAGAGTAAACGGAGTGATCGTCAGGCAACTCCATGTTCCAGTTAAAACGGGAGTCCCCCGCTTTAATGCGTCCCAATCTAGGAACTTTCTAACGGCACTAATGTGAACATCGCCCTGGAATATGACTCCATGTTCAGGTAAAATCAGTTTAAACACGGAACTTTTGTAGTCCTCTCTACCTCCTCGGCAGTTACTTTGTAATTGTTTTTTTTTGGTTCTCAAATGCCATTGCATAGCCAAATGGCTGACAAAAATGTCGTTTTTGTCTGTTTTATTATCAAAACTGACGCATTTTGTGGCCGCCTAAACAGGGCACTTGTATAGAACTGCTCACAATGCATGTTGCTTTGCGCTGAATTTTAAAAAAAATTAGGTTGGGTTTAAGTTTGGGGTAGGTTTTACGTTAAGCTGAAAATTGGGGTTAGAGTCATGCTTATACTAAGGGTTAAGGTTATTATCGTGTAAGGCGGAGTGGTTCCATTTCCCGTGTCCTGTTTAGGTGGCCGTACGAGATTTCATGAGAAAAGGCCCGTTGTGTGAAATCAGCCCACACGGCGTCTCCCAACGTTTAACAACAGTAAAGAAGCGAACGTTCTTTAAACGAAGGCATGTTGTGGTTTAAAAATTAATATTACGTTGTTTAGAAATACGAATTTTTTTGGAAAAGTGGCGAATTCCAAAAACGGGAAAAATCGGGTTAGCTAATTAAACTGAAGTTTTAAAAGGACAGAATGCATGTCCATGTAATCAAACAAGTAAATACAGCACCACAAGTAGAATTAATTTTGAAAATAATCCTTTATTGTGTATTCCACAGAAGTCTTACCAAATCGCCTAAATTTAGAGTATGTATTCCAACACGGTTTCATGAGAATTGGCGGTTTCTTCTTCCGTGTATACATTTTTAAGATGCTTTTGACTAAGGCAAACAGAATTTCGCTTGATTGTACTGGCAGGGACATCACAGGAATAAAAGAGTTCATAGGCTGAAACGCCAATAGGCTGGTCAGTAACTAATAAATTTAAATAGGATTTTCAGGTGAAATCGGAAATTATCATTTTATGCATATTAAGAGAACATTCCTTTTGCTAAATTTCTTCATAAGTCTTTTGGGTGTTGGATTATGAGGAATTTCAGATCGTCCATCAAATGGCGGGGAATACTTGATGTTTTATATTCTTTTCCGTCTATTGCCCATTAATGTAGATTCTGTTGTATGTGCTTATCAAAACCTTCAAAATAAGATATTTCTTAAAGGCATTTACCGAAATAGTGAGTTCTGAGGCATTCTTTCGAATGCAGATGGCCGTTTGCCGTTTGGACTCACCCAAACACGAAAACTCGTTGCCGAGAAGAATAAACGTCCGTAACGTAATTCGGCCTGAGCTCCATTTAAAAACTCTTATAATAAGTTATCTCTTTAACAAACACTTCAAATAGATAGGTCGTTGTCGAATGTCTGTGTACTTAGCCCTTTTTGAAAATCAAGTCAAGGAAAAAACGGGGACGTTTGACCGGTTTTGCGACTGCGCTGAAAACAAGGGATACAATGTCTACTGAAAATTAACAACTCACTTATTTTTTTTTCTATCGATGCGTTTTTTTGCTGTATTTGCTTACTTTTAAGCCCCATTCTAAGATTGCGAATACACAACCGAGTTTCCGAATATATACTCAACTTTTGCGAAGAAATGTCAATCTTCTACCCTTTCCGTTTTTAGTTTCCGTATTCGTTCATAGTCAACTGGAAATACAAATTGTCAAGGCATCTTTCGCGTATACCGTGATGGATAGCATTGACGTCATATCGCGGCTTCTCATATATGTGTTTAAGCTCATCAGTATTGGTGTGGTAAAACAAAGTACAGTCACAAAAGTTTATTGCTTATTTTTTGGTATATAACTTCACAAATTTGCAAACCTGAATTTTTTGAACTGAATCTGTCCTTACTTTCCTGGATACAATGTTATTTCTCATACCTGAATTTGAACGGAAAACCAATTTTTCCGTTCTCTCAAAAAAGATATTTAAACTTTTTCCGTCTTATAGTACAACACATTGAAACGAAAGGTTTTGACCTGAAGTTTCAATAGCGTAGGAAAATTCCTGTATAGCAAAAAATGCTCGATTTGGCCCTGTTTGACCTCGTGTTTTGTTAATAAGCAGATCTGAAGAGAACTCCGCATTAATAAACATCTTTATGCGCATCAATTCAATCCATCGAACAAAAATAATCCTATAAGGTTTGTGCCATATTGCTACCTCAAATTTTGATCCCGATATTTAACGAATTAGGCAATTTCTTTAAGTCACAATTTTTATTGATTATTCTCTGTGCAATGACCTAGCTATAATGTATTAACCTTCCGTGCAAATTCAAACTTTTCTGTGCTTTTTATTCGCTATCCAGGTTCTACAGTGACGAGTTGCAGTTGCTGGACCATCACGAAATTTGTTGATTCCGATAAATTTTGCTTTTCGTGCCGGCTTTAAATTTTGATGCGGTTTTCCTTACTGCCCGATAGCGCTACTTGCTACCACAAGCTGCGACAGCTTCTGGACTCACGTGTGAGCAAGTGAACCTCACAGATGATGCCCTGCAGCGTCTCATTCGTCAGTACTGCCGTGAAAGTGGAGTCCGAAACCTACAAAAGCACATTGAAAAGGTTAGCCGACCTCCCGGGCCCTGTCACCGCTAAAACTGCACTCTTGACCTGGGACGTGTGTAATCGGTGTTTTTTATCGTAATTGTAGGTCCTGAGAAAGGCCGCCTACAAGCTGGTGAATGCGGAAGCCGAGGCCCCCATGACGGTGAACAGCGATAATCTCTCCACGTTTGTCGGTCAGCCTATATGGACAACAGACCGCCTCTATCCCCCCAATACTCCCCCGGGCGTAGTTATGGGCATGGCGTGGACAGCTATGGGCGGTTCCGTCCTCTTCATCGAGTGCATCAACAAGGAACCCTTCAGTTCGGGTGGTAAAGAGGCTGATTCTGACAAGGGTATGTTGCATCACCGGTGGACTTATCACAGTCGGGTTACGTGAATGTTAAGCTTGCATTTCAAATTGGTTCCTCTATATCTTCCTCTCTCTCTCTCTCTCCCACTCTCTCTACCTCCTACATAGGTGGTCTTCAGCTGACTGGACATCTAGGCGATGTGATGAAGGAGTCTGTCTCAATCGCTCATACGTTCGCAGCCAATTTTGTCGGCAACAGGGCCCCAACCGAAAGTGGCGAGTTGTACCTGAGTGAGGCACTGGCGCAGGAGGCTAGCACCTTTCTTCGCAAAGCCAAGCTTCATCTGCATGTGCCACAGGGTGCCACACCTAAGGTAACCTGTTTGCATCGTTAGTGCTGCTACCTGTCGTGCCTGATAAACTAGGGTACGCGTATGTGTTAACTTGATCTAATTTGCACTTGCAACGTGAGTAGATTATCTTCCGATAAGGTCTACCGCAAATACGACCCAATCACAGGACTCGTTTCTTGCTGTGCAAGAATCACACTTCCATAGCCTGTGTCAGACTGAAAATCTGGATTTATAGGCAGAATGACATTACCAAAAAGAACAAGGGAGGATGGAATGGCCATTTCTGACGTATTATCAGTCCTCAGTCAACCCGGGTGGTGCAACATCCGAGGCTCAAACCCACGACCTGTGAATTAAAATTCCAACGCTCTTACCACTGCGCCATGGGCTCGTTGTTTCACCGGTTTCAATCTGGAATATCAAAATTGGTGGATGTACTCCCACCGATCGGTTGCCCGACTCACTCGTCCGGTTTTGGCTTGGGGCTAACTCTAAAACCCCGCCAGCAACCGTAAGGCAGCTAAGGATATAGGCAGAATAACATGACCGACAAAGACAATGGAGACTGGAATGGCCATTTCTGGCTTATTAGCCGTCATCAGCCAGCCATACCCAAACCCAGGCACTGCGGCGCCCGAGCCTCGAACTCGCGACCTTGTTGGGCAGAAGTCTAACGCTCTACCCACTGCGCCACGAGCTCGTTGTCTTGCCGGTTTCGATCGGGAATATTGACAATGGTAATGGGGCGCTCACCGATCGGTTATAGGACTAACTCCAGTCTGTAGCGCTTTATCATTCTGACCGAATCGAACGAACTTGGAGTGAAGCCGTCAAAAATAATACTTGCCATTGCCACTTCAAACTTTTCTATAAGCATTTGAGGTTAATACTGTTGATGTTGGCGCCTTTCTGCTTCTGGCCTGTTCCCCTCTTAATGAGCTGTCTACGTGGTATGTGGTATGTGTCCTATGACACAGAGTTTGTTGTGGCCAGTGGCAAGCGAACAGAATTGGATTGAGCTAGATTCTAACAAGAATAGTGATGGTGACACGCTTACTTGACAGTAGTTTTCGTTTGGCGTTAAGAATCAGTAAATTGCGTTTCTGGTCTTTTGGCGTGTATATTATATTTATCGCGTGGTAAAGCAGTTTCCTCTATACACATTTTTTTCTGTTCGTTGCAGGATGGCCCATCCGCCGGCGTAACCATGGTCACCGCTCTCCTCAGCTTGGCATGTAACACACCTACCCGTCCAGATCTGGCTATGACGGGTGAAATTAGTCTCACTGGCAAGGTGCTCCCAGTCGGCGGTATCAAGGAGAAAATAATCGCTGTAAATTTACCATTTTTAATTGGCCTACCTAAATGCTTTTCAGTAGCACAATTCAACCTTTTCTTTGTTTTGCATTTGTAGGCAAAACGCGTTGGTGTGAACACTGTTATTTTGCCGGAGATGAACCGCAAAGACTATGACGATCTTCCAAGCTTTATAAAGGAGGGCCTAGACGTGCACTTTGTGAATCACTACTCCGAAGTCTTCCCTATCGCCTTTCCATCGCTTACTATGTAACGACGTGAAATCTGTCCGAGTCACATTGCCACACCGGTTACTAATTGATCACATTTGCCAAACGCGAGATTTCGGGGTTTCGCTGTCTACCTCGCCATCTGTTAACTCTAGCTTTATAGTTACGCATCCAAGCAACCAGCTTTAGAATTTTTGTTCATCCCGAGGGACAGCAACCTCCTCTCCCACCTCCTCTTACCTGTACTTTCTTACCATCTTTTTATGCAATTGTAAACAAATATAAGACTGCTTATTTGATCCACTGTCTTCTGCATTTTCGTCTACTGTCCTTCATCCTCTAATTTTGGTCACATTTGCCCAGCTGTGCTGTAAACTGTCTTCGAACGGAATTTGGTTTGCTGATTTTATTTCTGCTCTTAACTGCTAATGCAAACATCGCACTTTATCCCGCCGATAGCCACATAAAATGGTTATTTAAAGGCATATTTTTTATCGCAGTACGATGTTTGGACGTTTTATCAGCCCCTTGGTGGTGTTATGCCTTGTGGGTTGAGCACGTACTTGCTCAGCACCCCTTCGCAACTACTGTTGATCATACGGGCATGACTTGTCGTGCGTTATTTTCCCGGCAAGTAGCTTAAGACGGCACTCCATTTTTTCTTACCTTGCCTTCCCAACAATCACCCGCCAGTTGACCTGAAAATCATGTGTCACATAGGCTTAATAATGTTCTCCTCCGCGCAAAATCCCATAGTGTGTTTTTACCGTCAAGGTCAAGTGGAGGCGAAAACAGCCACTATCAACCAGATAACTTAAAACTCTGGACGTCTATTGGCTCAAACTTTAGCCAACCATTCAATCTTGTGTTTGGCATTATTTAACGTTAAGGGTTTTCTGTACATCTCCCATTTGTATGACGACGAATTCGGGCACCAGATTCAAAAATTTACACAATGAAGTTATTTTGTTCCCAAAGAACTCAACTTAATTTAATTTCTTAGGATTCCAATATTTCAGTATATATATATCTATATATGATAAGATAGAACGGACAAAGACAAGGGGGACCGGAATGGCCATTTCTGGCTTATTAGCCGTCATCAGCCAGTCATACCCAATCCCAGGTGTGGATCACCCGAGATTCGAACCCGCGACCTTTGGTAATTGAGTGTAACACTACCATTGAGCCACGGGCCCGTTGCTTTGTCGGTTGCGATCGGGAATATGATGATAGTGTGCGGCTCACCGATCTGCTTAAGGAACATGTATGTTCCGTTGTGCCCTGGACCTCACATTAGAGCCCTCGCAGGCGGTCGCATAGCGACGTGTAGCATATGATGAAGCGGAACCGACAAAGACAAGGGAGACCGGAATGGCCATTTCTGACTTGTTAGCCGTCATCAGCCAGTCATACCCAATCCCAAGTGTGGAAAACCTGGAATTCGAACCCGCGACCTTTTGGAAATTGAGTCGAACGCTCTACTATTGAGCCACGGGCTCGTTGTTTTGTCGGTTGCGATCGGGAATATGACGAAAGTGTGCGTCTCACCGACTGCTTAAGGAACATGTATGTTCCGTTGTGCCCTGGACCTCACATTAGAGCCCTCGCAGGCGGTCGCATAGCGACGTGTAGCATATGATGAAGCGGAACCGACAAAGACAAGGGAGACCGGAATGGCCATTTCTGACTTGTTAGCCGTCATCAGCCAGTCATACCCAATCCCAAGTGTGGAAAACCTGGAATTCGAACCCGCGACCTTTGGAAATTGAGTCGAACGCTCTACTATTGAGCCACGGGCTCGTTGTTTTGTCGGTTGCGATCGGGAATATGACGAAAGTGTGCGTCTCACCGACTGCTTAAGGAACATGTATGTTCCGTTGTGCCCTGGACCTCACATTAGAGCCCTCGCAGGCGGTCGCATAGCGACGTGTAGCATATGATGAAGCGGAACCGACAAAGACAAGGGAGACCGGAATGGCCATTTCTGACTTGTTAGCCGTCATCAGCCAGTCATACCCAATCCCAAGTGTGGAAAACCTGGAATTCGAACCCGCGACCTTTGGAAATTGAGTCGAACGCTCTACTATTGAGCCACGGGCTCGTTGTTTTGTCGGTTGCGATCGGGAATATGACGAAAGTGTGCGTCTCACCAACTGCTTAAGGAACATGTATGTTCCGTTGTGCCCTGGAGCTCACATTAGAGCCCTTGCAGGCGGTCGCGTAGCGACGTGTAGCATATGATGAAGTCGAACCAACAAAGACAAGGCAGACCGGAATGGCCATTTCTGGCTTGTTAGCTGTCATCAGCCAGTAATACCCAATCCCAAGTGTGGAAAACCTGGGATTTGAACCCGCAACCTTTGGTAATTGAGTCGAATGCTCCACCATTGAGCCACGGGCTCGTTGTTTTCTCGGTTGCTATCGGGAATATGATGATAGTGTGCGGCTTACCGATCTGCTTAAAGAACATGCATGTTCCGTTGTGCCCTGGAGCTCGCATTAGGGCCCCCGCAGGCGGTCGCATAGCGACGTGTAGCATATGATAAAGTGGAACCGACAAAGACAAGGGAGACCGGAATGGCCATTTCTGGCTTGTTAGCCGTCATCAGCCAGTCATACCCAATCCCAAGTGTTGAAAACCTGGAAATCGAACCCGCGACCTTTGGAAATTGAGTCGAACGCTCTACTATTGAGCCACGGGCTCGTTGTTTTGTCGGTTGCGATCGGGAATATGACGAAAGTGTGCGTCTCACCGACTGCTTAAGGAACATGTATGTTCCGATGTGCCCTGGAGCTCACATTAGAGTCTTTGCAGGCGGTCGCGTAGCGACGTGTAGCATATGATGAAGTGGAACCGACAAAGACAAGGGAGACCGGAATGGCCATTTCTGGCTTGTTAACCGTCATCAGCCAGTAATACCCAATCCCAAGTGTGGAACACCTGGGATTTGAACCCGCGACCTATGGTAATTGAGTCGAATGCTCCACCATTGAGCCATGGGCTCGTTGTTTTGTCGGTTGCGATCGGGAATATGATGATAGTGTGTGGCTCACCGATCTGTTTAAGGAACATGTATATTCCGTTGTGCCCTAGAGATCACGTTAGAGCCCTCGCAGGCGGTCGCATATCGACGTGTAGCATATGATGAAGTGGAACCGACAAAGACAAAGGAGACCGGAATGGCTCTTTCTGGCTTATTAGCCGTCGTCAGCCAGTCATACCCAATCCCAAGTGTGGAACGCCTGGAATTCGAACCCGCGACCTTTGGTAATTGAGTCGATCGCCCTTCCATTGAGCCACGGGCTCTTTGATTTGTCGGTTGTGATCGGGACTCAATTACCAAAGTTCGCGGGTTCGAATCCCAGGTGTTCCGCACTTGGGATTGGGTATGACTGGCTGATGACAGCTAGTATGTCAGAAATGGCCATTCCGGTCTCCCTTTTTTTCGGTTCCACTTCATCATATGCTACACGTCGGTATGCGACCGCCGGCGAGGGCTTTAATGTGAGCTCCAGCGCACAACAGAACATATATGTTCCTTAAGCAGATCATATATATATATATATATATATATATATATATATATATGAGGGTGTAAGCTTCCTCCTCTTTTTTTGACTTTGAAGTCATTATTACTCGCTCGCTCTGTCGCCTTTACTTGCCCAAACGATCACACCTGTTCCATCCGACTGCCCCCAATTTATATGAGGTCTTTTGGAAATTTTTGGTTCTGACGGGTCCCTAACAGCATTAGATTGTCTCCACCGGTACTGTGAGTCGTTGGAGCCTTTCCGTAAGACGGCGCTAGTAAACGAAGCTCATTATCTCTACGCTAGAACATTACCATCTGACTTTTTTGTTCATCTCTCACTCGATGCCTTTACGCGCCCCCACCACCGTCGCTGTTGGTCGGGGGCAGTTTGTTCGTCGGATTCGGTTACTTGCTGGCTTTCGCTGAAAGCCTTTCCACCAATTATGGCCGTAAACTCCAGTTGTAGTCAGCGGCTGGGCTAACAGGGTTTGGCTCATATTTCCTACTGACATCTGTTATAGCTATCTTATTGTTAACCAATGCTGAGAATAATCCATGCATCTACTTATTTGCTGTAAATTGCTCATATCCTGCCTATTTTCTTTAGAGCGGAATTTTTTTGGAGCTCTGAGTACTGTGGTGTGGTAGTTTAACCTATCCATGTAAACCGCGTTATTCTCGTTCTCCCACATCAGGCAACTGACCGGCTCGGACATTGTCTGATGGTCGGGGTTGGGGAGAGAGTGAGGTCGACAGCTCAGCGCATGTTCCTCACTATAAACAATCTGACGCGCTTGAAACTATCACGGTGCGCTAAAAGCCGTCGTTTGGAAGGTTGCCAACTGACGGGATAACTCGGACCGCGTGGTCAGCCCAATGTGTGTTTTGTGTGGAGGGGCTGACTGGCAGACTGAGAGTCAGGCTGCAATGGCTCCTTCTTAATGTAGCCTTTATGGCACTCCCACTCCGTGGGATCCGAGCCAGGTGTGGTGGCATGCCCAGGGGCGGCTCCGGCCGCGCCAGCCACCTGCGCCCTCTCCCATCTCCGGCCTTCTTGACTCTGTCTTGACACCGGGCTCAGATGGGGGGAGGAGGAGAGAGTGCGGCAGCTGCAGCGCAAGGCTACTATCACTTAAAACTAATTAACGCGCAAGTCACCGTCCCTGCACCACCTGGTGTGGAGCATACAGTGGACCTCGTCAAAATCGACGGTCGAACTGCCGTTCAGGGAAGATTCAGTTCGTGGCCCATGGCCTATTTTAAAAGGTGAGTGCTTAATGAGCTGGAAAACAGTTGCATTTACTTGGCACTTTGTACTCGTTCTCGAACTGATTATGCGTTAATTTGCAATCTCATTGGAGATAGTTTCGCAGTGCTTTGTAAACTGGTGAGAGGTATATTGACTAGGTCGTCCAATTATTATCACCATTTCAGGACTTCTGCATTCGGGGGTCTTTTTGAACGCCATGGATGATTGGTGCACACCGATCGATTGCAGGACTCTCTCGACTCGTGCTGCCTTGAGGCTCACTCCCGAACCCCGCCAGCAGCCGCACAGTGGTTAGTATTATAAGTTGAGGAACATTACCAACCAAGACAAGAGAGATCTGAATGACTATTTCTGAATTATCAGCCGTCATCAGTCAGCTCTACCCATCCCCAAACCCAGAAATGGCCGTTCCAGTATCTCGCCTCTTTATTAATAATGTCATTCTTGTTGAACGCCCTCATCATTCGTTCGTCATTTGGCGGTATACTGGGAACTGTGAAGACAGTAGGCCTATCCCTTCTGACTTGGATGTGGCCAAAATCTGTCGATGAATCGGCCATTGCATGGATTGTGATAATTGCTGTTCACATTAGACAGGTCAAGCGCCCACGGGCCGGGGAGTAGTAGGTTGCGAATCGCCTGACATCAGTGACGCTCACTTTCCGAAGGGACTCCGCGAGATTCCTGTGCAACATAGCCGCCGGACGGACCTCCCATCTGTGTTCAGTGTGCTGCGCAACCACTTTCAACATGAATAGTTTTTCTAACGTTCTTCCTTTATATCCTGGTGAAATACGAGTCCACGGGCAAGTTCCTATCTCCACAGTTCGCACTTTTTTGGACACCGGTTTTTGGCATTCATCTGTGACGTCGGCGCTGCAGATTCTTCTTCCTCATAGCAAGGCTCTTTTTCCACTTTCCTATCCTGTGTCTTCACACTTTGTCAACAGTAGTTCTTCAGTAAATCCGCTTACTTCGTCCGTGTGCAATCAATGTTCGTCATCTTTTCTGTGTATCTCTGTATATCTGCTCGGACATTGGTCTGATTGTGGAGACGGGGGAGTGAGTGAGGTCGAAGGCTCAGCGAATTTTTCCTCACTATAAACAATCTAAAGAGCTTGAGGCTATCCGGGTTCGCTAAAAGCCGTGGCTTGGAAGTTTGCTAACTGACGGGAAAACTCGGACCGCGTGGTCGTTTTTGCGTGACTGGCGGACTGTGGGTAAAGCTGCTTCTCAATGTGGCCTTTATGTCACTTACACTTAGCTGGGATCCGAGCCACCCCTCTCTGTGTTGTTGTGTTCTCGTTTTGTGTTAGACCGCAGTGTATGGGTCATCTCCCCCTCTCATATCCGGTCTTCTTGACTCTGTCTTGACACCGTGTCAAGGTGGGGGACTGGAACCGAGAGTGAGGTAGCTGCAGTGTGAATCTATTCGCACTAAAACCCAGCGCAGGTCACCGTGCCTGCACCATCATGTTGTGGAGCATACGAGGGAGATCGTCGAATTACGACGATCGAACGAACGTGTCTATGGATTCAAATATTCATCCGAAAGCTCGTATTTGCATCTTAATGGGTAAATTAAACTTACATCGCACTGTGTATGCGCTTATCGGTAGGTTTTACTCCCAAGTTAACTTATGCACAGAATCAAGGTGCTTATGGACTTCTCGTCCAGAAAAAACTCACCGGAATCCATCGTCTTTCAAGCATCGACTGCCAGGGAATATTAATTGTCGCGATCCCTGTCATCCTGTCTGCGCCGGACAATTTTGGGTAGTACTTGAGTAGTTTCGGGGATTGATACGAAAAAGCTGCAGTCTGTTTGTATGAGAATATCGACCGCCGGAAGTAATTCGAGGCTTTATGCATGCTATTCAACTACGAACGACCATAGATAAGTCCTTACGAAATTCTTTGGGCTGGTAATTCCTTAAGAATGCGTACTTTAAGAAAATTTGCTTTTCTAAAAACGATTTTACGAGGATACCTTATTGCTGCTCGGTTTTCTAAAGATAATGGATTTTGTGTTAACCCTTAAATTATAATATCTTATGTAATAATTCCGAACGATGTGGGCGTTTGGGCTTGTAGGGTTTTCTTCGCGACATGAACTAGAACCGTTTCATAGTTATCGGCGTTATGTCTGCCCTATTTCAAAGCTCCTTCAATCTTTATGTGTCTCGTGTGGTTATTTGGGTGGTCAGTCTGTTTCTAGCTCCACGCTCGGCTTGTCTCAGTAATAATCCTCAATCAGTCATCAGTGCACTACCCAGCTCGGCATACATTAACTGGTCTAGCTCATCAAATGTTAATCGAAATTCCAAGATGTGTTTCATATTAAGAAGGTTTAATTAGCTGGCGTTGTTTTATTGATTATTGCGGAGCTTATTTCCGTTTTTTTTCAGTCATGGCAGAAATTAGATTTGTAACCGAGCTTTCCAGTCACAAGGCACAGCGGAATGAGTAAGTCCTGTAACTGATCGGTGAGGGCCTACTTGCCATTGTTAGTATTCCCGATCGAATCCGACAAGACACCGAGCCCGTGGCATAATGGTTAGACCGTTGACTTCTAATTAACAGATCGCGGGTTCAAGCACCACCTGGGGTTGGGTATGGCTGACTGATAGTGGCTAATAAGCCCGAAATGGTCATTCCACTCACACTTGTTTCTGCCGGCAATGTTAATCTGCTGTGTTACCGTTGGCGGGGATCGAGACTGAGCCTCGACGCAGAGTGGAACGAGTGAGTTCTGTTAGCCATGCGGTGAACGTTCATCAACGAAGGGAAGGCAATATTTTCCGTTGAGAGGTCTGCAAACTCTTCCGAAGATTTATGTCATGTCCAGTCAGGCAGCTAAGATGCGGCCAGTTATGGGCTGGTGGTTGTTCAAATTACTGATCTCTTTACTGCTGTCATTACAGCCGTTGACCGCTTTCGTAATTCAGCAGGAGGAGCAGATGATGAAGCGATCGCTGGAACAAGAAGTTCATTGGCCTGACGTTTCCAATTCTCAATCTTACTGAACGCCCTAAGACTGAACCTTGTAGTCTGCTGTTTCGCTGATGAGCGCTCACCGATCGTTAACGGTTGGGATTCGAACCCATGCCGGCAATGAGAAGGCTTTAGTATAGCCGACGTTCCCGCCACCGGAGCTAGGAGGCCCCACCATGGGAGCCGTGTGTTAAATCACACTTTGATCAAGTTAACCGTGCTGGCCTACTGAAATGTATGTATGAAACCCACCAATTCTGATACGGTCTGCTGACTGCCCAATCAGCTTTCGAATCCCACATAGGCAGCCGAGATTTTTATGACTCGGTCAAATGAGATATTCAAATCTGTAAAGAATTACTTTTTTGATTTCTTGTCTTATAGTCATTGCGCCCTTAATTTGAGTGACCTTCCCAGTTTACTGCCTGTTGTGCGCCTGATAATGGAGCGCCTTTTAAAAACAATCCTGTGTTGCTGTTCAAATGATTGTTTTTTTGTTTTCCCACCCCTCTTACTTTTTGTCTGTCATCTTTCATGCCCAACCTCAGCTGATCACATCCGACTGTTTCCCTTTCAGAGATCTCAGGATGGGGAAACCCAACATGAACAACAAACCGGCAAAGGTCCGGCGAACTGAGCTTCCCCGGGGTCTGTTACAACTCAGCAAAAGCCGCCTCTTCTGCCTATTCACCGTCAGCCCTAAAGCACCTCAGTCCGAAAGAATTGTTGAAAAAGGTTCCCGCCACTTGTAATCTCCTTGACTAACATGTTTTTGTGTGCTTTTTGAGTTTGCTCTTTGAATGCAACAGCAACAACCACGGGAAGGTTTATTTTGTATGCGCCCGCAGCACGGAACACTTCAGTGCCGACTGGCGCATGTATTAAATTGCGGTTAAGCAAATCTCCCCACACAGTCTGTCTCAGTTTCTCTTGCCAAACCCGCAAGACAATGTGAAGACCATTGAATGCGATTGCGGGTCCAGCAGCTGTCGTGCCTAAGGTCACATCTACACGTGCCACACACAAGCTGGTGCATAACTTAACGCCCACCGGAGTTTTCGGATCCCGTAGGACTGAGTGTAATTTTAGCCTGGTCCTCAGTCTGCCAATCGACTAACAGCCCTCCAAGTCAACCATTGGCGATTCGGGATAGTTGCAAGGCATTCAGTTCAGTTTATTTGGCGAGAGTGATAGTCAACGCCTTTGACACTCGGTCTGAGCTGAATGAACTGAAGAGGTGATATGACACAGTTTCGGGCGTGACCTCGCCGTCCAACGCAATTTGCGGGCTCGGATATCGCAGAAACGAGAGCCACCGCCCTAGCACTCCAGCTCTTGTCTAACGCGACATAAAAATAAACTGCCAACTTCATCTTAATCCTAGCCTTACCTCAAAACCTGAACCCTACACAGCTTACACGATAAAAACCTTAACCCTTAGCCTAATTATGGTCTTAACCCCCAACTCTGGCGTTAAACTCAAACTTTAACCCTAACCCTCACCTTAATCCCAAATATGATGCCCTTGGAATTTGGCGCAATGCCAAATGTACTTTGGGCGGTTCCCATTCCCGTGTTTTGTTTAGGCGGCCATACAAAGCAATCCTACCAATACTTACACAGTTTATATTACTGACTGCCAGTTGGCAGCTAGTGGATATCACGCGGTTATCCTGCAGCGGCTGATGGATTTCTGTTCAAATATTTATATCAAATTTTAAACTGAGTCTGTAGAGGGTTGTTCTGAAGGATTTACCTCAAGTTAGCCCACTAATTTCCTCGGAAATTAAACATGGCTGCTTCCTCAGTGTTTACCTCACCTGCCTGTCGACCGACACAAAACTGAACGCAATAGTTGCCCTGGTAAAATACGGAGATACTAACCCCCCCCCTTCCCCCCCCCTCATCTATTCGTTAGGGAAAATTAGTGCCTCCCGATACCTCGCTCATTCCTAGCCGTGAGAAGTCGCCCCCCGAGATTAATGGCTCTCAACTTAAAGAAGACGGTTTCAAATTTTTCTTAGCCAGACTGCTGTTAAATGAGCAGAGTAAGGAGAATCCTGCTCGCGTGATCTTTCCATCAAACCACAGATGGACCGTGTA
Source organism: Schistocephalus solidus (assembly GCA_017591395.1). Classification (NCBI taxonomy): domain Eukaryota; kingdom Metazoa; phylum Platyhelminthes; class Cestoda; order Diphyllobothriidea; family Diphyllobothriidae; genus Schistocephalus; species Schistocephalus solidus. Next base: position 62,525 of record WEDG01004840.1, on the reverse strand, counting down.
TCCGTCCGTTTTGTCCTTCTCTATGATTCTGAAAGGTGTGGAAGTTGAGGGAAAACTGGAGATATTTGGCCACCACTACTTGAGAACCACCCCTCGGGCGAAGTACACCGACCGCATGTCAAATGAGGCAGTTCGCACTCGCAGTATCGCGAGATTATCCAAGAAATACAATTGAGGTGGTCTGGGCACGCTCTTTGTCCTCTACCTCTACTGCCCTTTATCCACATGTGGACGTCGAAGAGGGGGTCGACTCGAAACCTGGCTCGACGTATTTTGTCAATACATGGAAACGGTTCTTGGATCTTGGTCTCCGTCGCTGGCGAAGAGAGTGGGTTGAACTGCCCAGCTCTGCTGCTGCGGATCGGCACCCGCGGCAACATCGGGGCCCGATAGGCCAGCCATAATCACCGTCGTGCCGTGTGTAATTACAAGGATATTGCTCATGGCCACCTGTAGTCCCTGGAGGTTCCTATTTTGGTGTCCTTACCGTTACCTTGACTTTAGCCTATCGCACACCACTTTGACATACCGCAATAGACGCGTACTCACGCAGTCTCAGTGCTTGCTGTCAGTTATACTGTGTACTGCAGTTCACACACACACCCACCCGCTAGACAGGAGTTTTAGACAGCAGCCCTCTCGCTGTCAAGCCTCTTCCTGGGCACTACGCCGTGTATGAACCGTCTTCCAGGACTTCGGGTATGACAACACTCTTTTAGTTGGTATAACTCCAGGTTTCATGCTCCCCCAACTGATTGTTCTCTGCTATTTATGCTTCAGGCCACGAGGGCTACCGACGAGTTTGAGCCCCAACAGGCTCTCAACTGCTACAAGGCTGCACTATCCAAACTGGATTCTGAGCTTCCCACTGAGGATTCAACGAGCAAAGTGACCGAACATCTTTCAATGACCCTCCACTGTCTCCAGGCATCTGCCTTTATCCTCCTAGAACTGGGCAAGGTTGAGGAGGCCAGAAAGGTCAGTGTCTGCGCGACCCCTACGGTTAGGTTTCATTGGAAATGCAATTTCCCAGTTTACTTTTCCATTCTGATGTCCTCGCCTATTTCTCCCGCCCTCACTGCACAGCTTCTCAACCGAGCCGTCTCACTCTCGCCCGACGAGGGCTACGAGAAGTACATGTATCTGGCCCAGTTATCGGAGAAGAAGGACGCCGTCGAACTCTACCTGCGTGGCATTTCCGTCGTTAACGCAGCGATGGAGGTAATTTTCGGCTCATTCACACGAATCCTCTTCCTGTTATTCAAAACCGATGGCAGCACAATAGCCGGACCCACTGAGGACATTGCAGGCAAGGCAAATTGTCCGACGTAAACCGTCGTGGTAAATGGGGTTTTATGGGTAGGGCGGAATGGGGATGCAGGTAAGCATGTAAAAAGCAAACAGAGTAGGTAGGGTTGAGTACAACCGACTATAAATGAGCTACGTTGAACCCGCGGGAAAGGCAAAAGCTCTCTCATAAGGGGGAAGAGCAAGGGAATCGTCCTCCCGGTAAGGGGAAGAAAACCTGAACCGGTGACAAACAGAGCCAATTTGAAAAGGGACTGACCAAAGGCAGAGAGTCACACGCGTGAACATAAAATCAGGGACAGTTAATCCGCAACCAATGTTCGCAGTGAGTCCGGCTATTGTGCTGCATACGGTAGAAAATTAAAGTTTCCACTGCATTAAAGCATGCATGTGTGTTTCGGCTTCCCGTGGTCGGCAACCAATAGTCTTGTCACGAAATATAACCCTATAATTTCATTCTACACAATCAGTTTGAATCGGCTGGGCGCAGGTCGTCATCGTGCTTATCAGCCTTAAAATCAAATTTATGTTGTGTTTGGAGAGGGCGAGGAGAAACGAGTGCACTTTGCTTCTGAAAATAATCAAGATTTCCGGCAACCACCTGCTTATCCGAAACCCCACAGCGTGCCGAAGGAGACGCCACTTACACCCAGCCCGATGGCCACGTCGGTGTCTTCACCTCGATCGACCGATGCAAGTTCGCGCAGCCGTGGCTAACGGCCTGAAGATCACGCCCATGCATTGCGTTCTAATCGATCGATAAATCCACTAGTTTGATAATGGGAACAACAATTAACAGCGTAACCAGGTGATGTCGTCATTTAGTACTACGGATAAACAAAACATATAGTACATGCTGCGCTCATATGCACTGTGTGTGTGCGTTCTCTGCACTCGACAGTTTACTTCGAACTCTTTGCCCGAGTTGACTACTGTTGGTCAGGAACGCCAGACTAGCATTTTTATGGCTAGTCTTGGCTTGGGATTTTTAAGAAATAACATGAAGCCGTGACACGTAAATTAATCCAACCTTGGTAATCCTATCTATTTCCTTAATTAATTAAGGTTGTTAGTCGATGTTTCTTTTTAAGTCCATACTGCATACAAGCCGGTTGACCCAACTCTCAAACGGCTCAGCAATCAAAATATGCACGTTTCCCTAGTCGATTTTTGATGTTTTTGTACTTGTTACGGTTGCGATGATGCCTGATCCAGCCAGCCGCGATGATATCACGTATTGTACCTCACTATGCGTGAGGATGATTTGCGACAGCAAACCTGGATAACTGAACTCATTCTCTTCTTCAGCGACGGACGCCGAATACCGAAGGTCTTGCTGAACCGTGTAGAGCCAAGTTTTTAGCTGATCCAGTTTTGGTGGAAGCGCAATAGCCGGACCCACTGAGGACATTGCAGGCAAGGCAAATTGTCCGACGTAAACCGTGGTAAATGGAGTTTTATGGGTAGGGCGAAATGGGGAAGCAGGTAAGCATGTAAAAAGCAAACAGAGCAGGTAGGGGTGATTAAAACCGACTATAAATGAGCTACGTTGAACCCGCGGGCTTTAAGGAAAACGCAAAAGCTCTCTCATAAGGGTAATCGTTCTCCCTGTAAGGGGAAGCAAACCTGAACTGGCGACAAACAGAGCCAATTGGAAACGCAGGTGACTAACGGACAACAGTTGACAGGTGATAAAGTGAAATCAGTGGGTCCGGTTATCCTGCTTCCACCCCATAACCTTCTTAAAAGTTTTTGTTTTTTAACTTTTCCGTTTGCAATCTCTGCTTAAAATCTTCTGAACTGTTTTCAGTGCGTTGAAACTGATTTGCAAGTTTGCCCATTTACTCGTATTTTGGAGAGAGAGAGATTTTGAAAATAGCATTCCGAAATTTTTCAGCAAACACGTTTTCATTTACCGTGGACAAACATGTGTTTGCTAAAAAGATAACACCGGACGATCACAAACAATATATAATGAGTAAAATCTGCCATTATCGACATCATGAAGAATTGTCAGTGAATTGGTGACAGAATTTTCTTCCTTCGAAACACTGCTAGCATAGTGTGTTGATGACCTCATTTGTGTAGTTCAAATAAATAAATAGGGGTAGAGATCAGCATATAATTAGAAATATGCCATTTAGGAAGTTTCGTTAAGGATGACTTATATGGCTCCCCAAACAGGTAAGGAAGGCCCTGCCTACAATTCCAGAACGGATTTTATTCCCATGTCTTAACCCTACCATAATCCTAAACCTGTAGCCGTTTTCTTAAATATAACCCTTAACCTCCATTTAATGCGAACTCTGAACTTAACCCTAACTTACGTTAACGCTAACCGTATACCACACCCCACCTTTCCCTGGATTTGGCATAAAAACACCTGTATTGCGGCAGTTCATGTGTTTAGTTGGTCGTTTTCTCCAGTGCCTTTCTTCAAGCACACTCGCTTACATGTGTACCGCACTCAGCATGCTTTCCGGTTGCGTAGAACAGTCACCATCGCTGTTTCCACTGAACTCAAAGCGAAGACGTTTGCTCCGAGAAAAGGTTTTTCCTCTGTAATCTGGCCGCTAAAAGACTCGCCTCATATTCTCTCTTTCTCCCACCGTCTCATCTCGCTCCGGTTTTTCTTTTCCTTTCCTTTCTTCCGTTTTTCCCCTTACTTTCTGGTGTTCCTGTTACCCCCGGCCCCTATCTCACGTTTCTACGCCACCGGTCTCCGCTCGAATTATTCACACTGAGGGCTGCTTTGTCTGCGCGCACGGTCCCTTCTCAAAACTCAATTTAAAAATGCAAGCTACATAAATAGTAATTTTTACAAAGTGGTGCTCTTGCAAGCGGTCGAATGGAAGCTCGTTCAAAAACCGACATCCCTGATTAACTATCCATTTCTGATCGAAAACACATTGATAAGGGTTAGATGCGATCGCTAGGATAAGAACTTTTCGGATTCCATTTCGAACCCACATTCAGAGACAGTATTAGTTTTGGGTACACATTTCTGAATTTCAGTTACCATTTCACAAGGTAGCACCTCTACTATAAGTAGTGTATTTTTTCCGCTAATTTGCTGTATTCACCCTTTCTCAACGTTCTTTTTATAATTCACTGAAAAAATACAGTTCTTTCAATAATTCTTTATGAGCTTCTGCGTGTATAAACAGAGATCTCCAAGCCATACAATTTTGACAAAACGATCTAAATTTTGTTACGCCTTTTATGCCGATTCATATGTGCAGGCATCAAAGCATATTCCCTTTTTCTCTCTCACACTTGAGTGCGTCTGACCAAGTAGGTGCAATTTGAGAAATTTGAAGCATTTTTCCACCGTTTGAATTTAAAACAAGCGTATACAGCAGGATTTATTGGTGCCAATAAATTTCGTGACGGCTTATCAACCGCAACCCGTCTTTGTATAACACAGATAACGATTGGAAGTAGACAGCAATTTGAATTTACAGAAAATCAATACATAACAGCAATTGTCAGAGGTCAACGTAAAGAATAAGTAGGTCAACGCGTTAGCCTAAAACTTCTGAGGAAAGAAAAGGTGGGGGAGGAGTTAACATATATGAGAAATCTAGGATTGAAAATTACCAGGGCAATTGTAGACTGACCACGTGGTCTACTTGCTTGCTTAAGGTCGGGTTTCTCCTTCCAAGTAGCGCAAAGCCCGAGTTGTTCGTGCCCAAAAAAGTACTCGGAAAGCTGTTTCGAGGTCAACAGAGTGAGCACTGTCCAATAGATGTCTAGTAATCGAAGACCGTGGTAATTTATCTTCTTGTTTAAACTGTTAATTAGACAAATGCTCAGCGGCCCTGGTTGCCAATTGTCTTTGCGTTCGCCCAATGTACTAGCATCCGCAAGAATGTTATAATTAAGATGCAAAATATCGAAAGAAAATACACGGAATGAATTCTTTCAGAACTGCATAAACAGTAAGGAATATCCATTTGATTTCTACATGATTCTCCGTAGGGCCAACTTCCGTCCAAAGATTAAACATTTGAACCGCCTTACGCAATCAAAAATTTAAGACTTGTTTGAGACCGTTGCAATTATCAAATCTCGCCTGGATCAGACAAAACATGTCCTTGACTAGATAAGTCTTTCGTCGGTTAATGTTCATGAAACATGTGTGTATAATACAAAGGAAGAAAGGAGGCACACATCGCATGTTTCATGAACATTAACCGAAAAAAGAGACTTCTCTAGTTAAGGACATTTTTTGTCTGATCCTGGCGAGATTTGATAATTGCAACGGTCTCAACCAAGTCTTAAATTTTTGATTGCGTAAGGCGGTCCAGATTTTTAATCGTTGGACGGAAGTTGTCCCTACGGAGAATCCTGTAGAAATCCAATGGATATTGCTTGCTGTGTATGCAGCTCTGAAGAAAGTCATTCCGTGTGTTTTATTTCGATATTTTGCATCTTAATTATAACATTCTTGCGGATGCTAGTACATTGGGCGAACGCAAAGACAATTGGCAACCAGGGCCGCTGAGCATTTGCCTAATTAACTGTTTAAACAAGAAGATAAATTACAACGGTCTTCGATTACTAAACATCTATTGGACAGTGCTCACTCTGTTGACCTCGAAACAGCTTTCCGAGTACTTTTTTGGGCACGAACAACTCGGGCTTTGCGCTACTTGGAAGGAGAAACCCGACCTTTGCAAGCAAGTAGACCACGTGGTCAATCTACAATTGCCCTGGTAATTTTCAACCCTAGATTTCTCATATCTGTTAAATGCTCCCCCACCTTTTCTTTCCTCAGAAGTTTTAGGCTAACGCGTTGACCTACTTATTCTTTACGTTGACCTCTGACCATTGCTGTTATGTATTGATTTTCTGTAAATTCAAATTGCTGTCTACTTCCAATCGTTATCTGTGTTATACAAAGACGGGTTGCGGTTGATAAGCCGTCACGAAATTTGTTGGCACCAATAAATCCCGTTTTAAATTCCCACCAATTCACCTACTCCCTAATTAAGCTTTATCCAATCGCGCGTATTATCCAAATCTTTTGTCTCATAGACACTTGTGGGGTAGGAACTGGTGTCTACTCTTCGCTTAGATAATTAAACGGAGATAAGGCTCTGAGACTGTCTCTGATGATGGGTTCGATCGAGAATCTGAAACTTCAGGCTAAGAAAAACCACAACTCAAGTGTTATGTTTTTCACGCTGAGCCAATAGGCCGCTCTGAGTCGTTTCTCCTGCAGTCCGCCAATCACAGTTGGGTGTCCTTGACCAACTGCACGCCCCTCGCCTGATTGGATGTGCGTTTTGAAATTGTAGAAAGCTCCAGACACAGCACCACAAACGGCGGAGGCAACAGAGGATGAAGGAACTGTCGAACCTCCTCCGCCGACAAAGGCTGAACTGAAACGGGCGCTCTCCAATGCGTATTGCGCCATTGCTGAGATCTATATGACTGATCTTTGGTGAGTTCTTCGTCATCATTTAAAAAACCGCCTTCAAGAGCCCAGTCAGAAGGACTTTCTTCACCGAAATCTTTTTATTTGAGTGACTGGAGAATAGAGCACTAATAGATTGAGTTTTTAGAGTTTCACTAAGACAGAATAAGTGTATTTTTGACCAATAGAACCTTGGTTATCTCTGAGCGATTTGTTTAATTCAACGACCACAGCGACCACTCACTCGAAAGCCAGCATTTTCTATCATGCTTCAGATTACAGCCCATAATCACCAGCGCTGTCAGCGCACTTTAGTAACTCTTTAAACAGATAGCTAAATTTAAGTGCAAACTGCTGGATGAATGAGACCCATGAAACCGCAAAGCGTTTGCCCTAATCGGGACGCGAATCGCTGACCTCGTCAAATGTCTTCATAATTTGAGCTTCGCCAGTATATCCGCGGGAATATTTACCTGCTGAGTTAGTCTCGACCGCATTGAAAAAAATAATATTAACTTGTAAATTCGTCACATCGACTGCTCTTCATGATCAGTGTCGGTACCCAACGAGTCAGCAGGTTGTCCTTAGTTCGGGTTCAAGTTGTAGATACGATGTACCACGGCCGACGGTTGGAGTCCAGTTGCTATTTTTGTGGAACGAGTGAAAAAGGGGGGATGTTTAGGGTCTAACCGAACGTTCCATCCAGCTACAAACACAACAAGGAGTGAGCGAACCGCCCTAGGCCTTTGTAGGTGAACCTAACCGTTTAGTTAGCCACGTTGCCCTGTTGCGTTGACTATTAACCCTAACCTGCGGTGGGTGGGTGAGGTATATACTTTGAAAGTCTTGAGCCGCAATCTGATTCGTCCAAAAGCCACCATTGCATCCTTAAGTCAGTTGAGGTACATGGGCGACGTATCCGTGTACAATTATCGAGCATCTTTTGACAGTTGTTCCCTCTTGGAAGTTCTGAAAATCTGTGAAAACTTTGCCAGTAAAAATCTGTCCTCCAGATCAACTGCATGATCTTTTTTGATTTTTTTCCAGCCACCCGAATTATACACCTACTTATCCTTTAAGTAGTACACGTTGTTAACAAGTCACGACTTCGGAGCTGCCTAGTTTTTTTCTCTCTCTCCATCTCCTTTGCAGCGATGAACCCGAAGCCGAAAAGGAATGCCTAGCCGCTGTCGAAAGTGCCACCAAAGCAGATGAGAAGAATCCCCAGGCCTGGTTGGTGACAGCCAACTTCCATCTGGTGAAGGCGCAAAAGCAAGTACGTGTGACTTTGGCAGGAAAATTGATTTGTTTTTCTTTTCTTCAGCGGCAAGTAAAACTAACAGTGAGTTTCTCTTACGTGAGCTGTTTAAAGCCTCATATATATATATATATATATATATGTGTGTGTGTGTGTGTGGAAAGAAAATGCTCTTCGGGAAATGGAGTTGTACTCGTAAATTGTCAAGTTGGTGACACCAACCCGTCGTCAGACAAAATGAACAGAGGAGCAAATGAAGTGGCGCGACAGGAAAGATGGTGACAAACAAACAGCTGGTGTGAATGGGTGGTGGGTGGACCATTAATAAGGGCATGTTTTGGGATGGGGGGGTGAGGGAGAGAACAATTACATTGACTTGTTTGGGAGGGGGAGGTGGGTGGCGAGTAACTACGGCCGGCTAGATTATCAATCATGGTTCCGGGTTGGATTTAGGGGTCACTGCGTCGGTTGGAGGTGTCGGAAGGTTTAATTGCGGTTCACCATGTGTGAGGTGGTGTTGGCGAAAAGTGAGATTAAAAGCCGCAAGGATTACCAGTCGTTGCTAGGGTGTGGGCGCTCGTTAGTAAATCGTGCACGTAACCATTCGTAATGAGCATCTAGGTCAACGTGGCGGTTAATGCTAGTTGTGCTAGAGTGCCAAGCTTCGAGGAATTCTCGAGCTTGTTTGGTGGTGGCCATGGCGATCACTTCGGTACCGTCCCAATTGAAGCGATGGTTGCATTCAAGGGAGTGCGCAAACACGAGTGATAAGGGGGCACGTCGGCGAATGGCTAGCTTATGTTCGTTGATGCGAGTCCCAAGACGTCGGCCTGTATGGCCAATGTAAACAGAAGGGCAGTTGGCGCACGGTATGCGGTAAATGACATTGCTAAATTTTTCTTTTGGTAGGGGGTCCTTTACTCTGCATAGGGTTGTGCGTATGGAGGACGCAGGCTTGTGGGCGACAGAGATGCCAAAGTAACTTAATTGTCGAGAGATTGTTTCGGAAACACCTTGCATGTAAGGTTAGGAATAAAATTTCCGTGGCACTATATCTCCATTAGAAACAAGGTTCTGCGTTTGTCTCCAGCGTCGAAGAAAATTTTTCACGAAGCTCGTTGGGTATCCATTGGACCGGAAGATCTGTCCTGTCGCGCCACTTCACTTTCTCCTCTGTTCATTTCGTCTGACGACGGGTTGGTGTCACCAGCTGGAAAATTTACGAGTACAACTCCATTTCCCAAAGACCAATTTTCTTTTCATTTTACTATCTCGGTATGCAAACCACCTCTGTTGTTATTATATATATATATATATATATATATATATATATATATATATATATGGCAAAGACATTATACCGTACTTCCAACATAGGTACTAGCTAAAACCCCAGACACGTGTTTCGCCGATGTTTATATATATATATCAAGGAAATAATTTCTGAAATCATTAAGTGCAGGACATGGAGTCAGATGATTCGGACATGACTTTTTAGGGTTAGACGCGAAATTTCAATGAACATTTGGGTCGAAGACAATCAACCACTGTAGAATAACCACGTTATGCCCATTTTACAAACAAGTAGTACTACAAGTAGTATGAATCGTATATGGCACATATATTATACCGTACTTGAATTTGAATACGTTCTATGGGAATAGGAGCTTTATTGTGTTAATTTTCAACACCGGTTCTCCGGGTCGTCGTATGAAGCTGGCGGGTAGCAAATGTGACAAAAACAGCTAACATCGTAATTACGCAAAAAATCTATAATGGCGTGAACATTTGCGCCATTGAGCGGCCGCTGTGTGTATCGGCCTGTCCTGATTGGTTCTCGTTTCTTCAACTTCTCCTTGAAATTTCTGTACCATACATCCAACTCGATATGTCTGATATATGACTCATCCGAGTGCATCGCCTCGAGGAACTCTCAACCTTTCTTGAAGGGACAGGTGGCGACAACCCGAGTTTTATCCCAAGCGAAGGTTTGCTGGGTGTCTAGAGTATGCATAGCTACTTGGGACAGATGGTCCTGCCTCTTTACTGCCAACTGATGTTCATAGATGCGTGTAGAGGCGGATTTTCCTGCCTGTCCACAATGCATGACTTCACACGGGATCTTGTAGATGACTTCTTTCTTGTACAAATAGTTGACCCTATCCTTAGGGTGGACAAGCTGGGTATGCAAATTAGTTGTCGGTTTGTGCGCCACATGAATTTGGTGCTTCCTTAGGTGTCTTTCGACGAGTTCAGACACATTTTTAATGTAAGAAAAGGTTCGTCGTATTTATTTTTGGCTTGGTTCCTTTTCTTTCAGACTTCTGTCCTCTCAAGCATTGGCGTACAAAATCCTTAAGGTACCCGTTCTTCGAAAATAATTCACACAAGTAATTCAATTCAATTGGATAGCCTTCCTCGTCCGAGCAATGTGTTTGTGCTCGACTGAGTAGACTGTTGACAGCACTCCGTTTGTGAGCCATAGGCTAATTGCTCTCATAAGGCAGAATGACTTCGGCATAAGTTTTCTTTCGATAAACTGATGTGCGTAGTGTTCCGTCGGTCTTTCGTTGTACGAGAACATCTAGGAATCGGAGTTTATAGTCAACTTCCTTTTCGAGTGGGAATTGGATTCCCGGGATTGCGTCGTTGATGGTGTTATGGTGAATTTCCAGTCGGTCCTTTTTAACGACAACAACTGTGTCGTCTACATAACGCAGCCATACTTTATGATTAACTAACAGAAGAGCCATGGCCTCGAGTTTTTGCATTGGGATTTTGGCGAGAAAACCAGAGATGGGTGACCCCAATGGAGCTCCTTTCAGTTGCTTATAGCATTTTCGGTCGAATGAAAAGTTAGTTTCTAAACATAGGTCCATGAGTTCGAGTACGGCTGCTGCTGGAACATCCGTATCGTGGGCCAACAGAAGTTCTTCTGTGTATTGTTTTGTTAGGGCTAACGGTATAGACGTGAAGGGGGAAACGACATCGAAGAAGACCATTATTTCATCTGTGGAGATTGTGGTTCCTTTTGGTTTCTTTAGAAACTCCGTTGAATTATCAATTGAGGTTTCACAATTCTTCGTAAGTGGATGAAGCTTTTGGAATAACCACTTGGAAATTTTGTAGTTAGGCGCACCAATCAATGAGACTATCGTTCGCAGTAGTAGTAGTAATAGTAGTAGTAGTAGTAGTAGTAGTAGTAGTAGTAGTAGTAGTAGTAGTAGTAGTAGTAGTTGTAGTAGTAGTAGTAGTAGAAGTAGTAGTAGTAGTAGTAGTAGTAGTAGTAGTACATTAATGCTTTCCCTATCATTTGCTCGGTGATCCTGACAACCGGAGTCACCGGTCGCATTGGCAGACATGACGCAAAGCCTTGTCTACGTTCGCTGCCTATAGGATTCTTCTTTCAACCTACAATCTAGATTTAGGTCCTTAGGAAAAGCGAATTATTTCCTCAGTTGTCAGCCATCCGTACCACACTGTATGCGACCTTAAATTTCGTAATATTTTTTGCCGCGTATGGACGTATGCATATGGGCGTATGCCTGCCACAAGCCTTGCAACAGCATTGAGGCCCTGAAGGTCTTCATTGCTAGAGAGTGGAACATGTTATAACCGGAGAACATCATGAACACGTGCGCCATGTTCAGACCGAGAATCAAAGAAGTCATTGCTAAAAATGGCTCTCATATGGATTACTTCCTTTATAATACGATTTTCGAGTTTTACGTAAAATACATTTCTTTTCATGGTTATTTGTTTTCGATCTGGGTCAGGCTGTAGTTCGGATCACTCAGATTACGAAATTAACGGTCGCATGCGGTAACTCATGGCTCCCCATAACTGCCCGGAAAGTGTGCTCTGATTTAACGTGAGACAGAAACACTGGCCCCTCATCACTCTTTTCCATCACGTATCCTTTGCATGTTTGACTTTGTGAGTTGCTAACACCACGGTCTGTCCTCTCTGTTACCCCTCAAAGGAGAAGGTTAAGGCGGTTCCGAAGACAATCCTTTATGTAGCGTAATACACGATTTTCTGTACAACCGCATCACCTTTCTGGTCTAGCTGGGCGAGTAACCGCGTACGCGAATCTGCACCTTCAAAACCAGGCCTAGAACTTCACGCCTCCTTCGGGATCGTGAATTAACTCTTTGATCCCGTTCCTCACTCTATTTTCGTGTGTACTGCGGGCCCCAATGCCATGAGCATAGCCTGCTGAGCTTCATTTCTTCTTCTGATATCATATTATCGCACCTGCGTCGCCACCTTTTAAGGCTGTTCCGACGACAATCCTTTATTCTGTGTAATGCACGAGTTCCCGTGCCGTCAAATCACCCTTCGGCATAACCATTTTAGCATGGGACTTACTTGCTGCCTTTCAGGTCGCGAGGGCTGCCCTTGAACGGTGTCTCTCTCTCTACTGGCCGCGTGTTGAGGCCGCCATATCCGACCTCCAAGGCGAGAAGGAGGACGAAGAGTCGGAGGATGGGAAGGATACCGAGAAGAACACTGAGGATGAAGACATGGACACGGACAGTCTGGACAACCGGCTTGATTTGGAGGAGGTTAATCTACCCCACAATTTCCATGGCTAACCCCCTTTAACTTCGGGTCGCAGATTAGGCGATTTGACCACCTTAAGTCTGCTTTATCTCTGTTTTTTTGCGGGAATCGATCATCAGGTAACATAGAAAACCTCTTCGAAATAGTCGTGTCCGTCCCCGCCCTATCTCCCTCTCTCTCTCGCTCGCTCGCTTAGGGGCCCCGACCACGCTAGCCACCTGTGCCCTCTCCCGCCTCCGGTCTTCTTGACTCTGTCTTGACAACGGGCATAGGTGGGCGAGGTTGAGAGAATGCGGTAGATGCAGCGCCAGTCTGCCATCACTTTAAAGTATGTGCAGGTCACCGTACCTGCACCACGCTGCTGTGGAGCGTACGGTGGGCCTCGTCGGACTACGATGGTTGAACTGTCGTGTGTGCCCCCTAAATGGGCCACGTGGTAGACGCGTTGGACCAACATGAAGGCCACATCAGGGCATGGCAGGCGTTATTAGGATTGCACTCCGACAACAAATGCCGAACATGGGGGTGTGGTGTCACACCCAGGGGTGGCTAGGGCCTAGGGGCCCTGGCCGCGCCATCCATTTGCGCCCTCTTACATCTCCGGTCTTCTTGACTGTGTCATGACACCGGGCATAGGTGGGGGAGGAGGAGAGAGTGTGGTAGATGCAGCGCAAGTCTATTATAACTTAAAACTAATTCACGCGCATGTCACCGTCCCTGCTCCACCCTTCCATGGAGCATACGGTGGACATCGTCGGACTACGACAGTCGAACTATCGTGTGTGTTTGTGTTTTTTGAGCTCAAAACCGGTCCATGTCGGAGTCTTTCATTTTTGAAACCGAAAGACACGCACTATCGGACTCTCACAACTTGCCTTTCAGTGTTTTGTCAGATTTTCCGTTTTGCCTCTACCCTAATTCGCCAGATCTTTCCGGTGGTAACCTTGTTGTGTCTAATGCTCTACCACTAACCCACGTGCCCGTTGGGCCGCTTTTCTTGTGTGCCCCAATCGTGTTGCACTGGCCACACGCCGGCGATCTCCGTTCATTCGTTCGAGTTTGCTCGATGTCTAATTGACTAGGTGTCAAACCTAGGGCGCGTTGATGTCTGCCGTTAGGCTATCTCTGTTAGGAGGAGCCGCCCTAACCGATTCACTCAAACCACCGCCCTGACGACTCTTTCCGACGCTACACCACCCGTAGGCCCTGCGCATGGTGATATCGCGCAAGCTGGCGACAGGAATCTAGTGCCCTACTCAATTCATCGGATAAGTCGGAAGGCCAGTCGAGATGCTATCCCCTCAAGGACACTATCAGATTGGTCCAATTGCAATCCGACCTTGTCAATACTTGGATGTTCTTTTTTGTCTTACAATACGCTGTAATAAGAGACTTCTACTCTTCTGCACTTGTTGTTGAGTTCTCCTTTGGAGATTTGATCGATGTCTAACTGACTAGTTGTCAAACCTCGGGCACATTGACGTCTTGAGTTAGGTTATCTCTGCTTGATAACGGTAAACGAGCGAGAGGTAGAGTGTGTTCGCTTACAAAGCATTACACAGGTGGGATTGCAATACTGTTAATCGTGCACCATAATCCCTAGCTATTTCGTTTATGACAGGATGCTGACTTTTGAATGAGCGTCTTACAGGTCGCCTGCAAAATCTAAAGTATATGAACAATGACTGCTTAAGTAATATGGATTTTTTAAATTTATTTTTGATGCCTTTATATATTTCGAATATACATAGAAAACACGCAATAATATACTTTCTTATGCTCATTGAATAGCAAATTACGTCGCCTTTAGTTTTCTACTCGAAGCAAGGTTTTCCCAGAATAATTTGGAACCCGACCTGCAATCGCACCTGCGGTCGGGGTTTTCCACACTACATGCGATATACTTTCCATGTAAGGAGAAACATACACTACTTCAGCTATTTAAGGAGAGGTCATATAGCACTCATAAGACCTTGTCCTGAATTCTTACCGTTTTTTATACTTGAGCATCTTAAAAAACTCTTAATTGCAAACATTTCTGAACCGAAAGGTCCCATTTAATCAGATATGAAACTTAAAGAAATTTGACTTTCTATTAAATACTTACAAGCATGAACATTTTATTCATATTTTCTAGAGATTATACAGTAGATTGCCTAACTCATTAAATGTCTATATCAGAATTTGAGGTAGTAGCAGGGCACGGATTTTAAGGTGTTATTTCTGTTTTTTTGTATTGAATTGATTCACAAAAAGCTGTTTAATAATGAAGAGTTCACTTCAGGTTGGTTTAGTAATAGGAAACGGGGCTACATGGGGCAAAATCTGACGTTTTTTCTATCCAGGAATTTTCCTACGCGAGTAAAAGCTACGGATCAAAGCATTTGTTTTTGTGCGCAGTACTATGAATAAACATTAATATAAGCCACAAAAATTTGGAATATATTCCTTCGGAGAGCGGAACATTTTCTATTGTTTTCACGAAAATCAGGTGCTCATTTAGCAGAAATTGTATCCCTACTTTTCACTGAAATCCAAAAACCGGTCAAACGTTCCCAGTTTTTCCTTGACTTCACCTTCGAGAAACGTTAATTTCGCAGATATTCTATAGTGAAAAATCTAATTAAAGTGCTTTTTAAAGAGGTAACTTATTATAGAAAGTTTTTTAACTGATCATAGGCATATATTTTCCCGGCTTTTGTTGTGGACGTTCATTTTTCTCGACAGCGAGTTTTCATGTTTGCGTGTGTCTACGAATATGACCCAGACGGTCATCTGCATTAGAAAGCACGTCCAAAAAGTCACTACTTCGGTAAATACCTTTACGAACTATCTTATTTGGAAGGTTTTACTAAACACATTGAACGGAATCTAAATTTATGAGCATTTGACTGGAGGCACTGAAAATCGTAAAGAATTCACCACATTTTCAAAGGCCATCTGAAACTAATCCTAACAGAAAACCCAAAATAGTTATAAAGAAATTTAACAATAGAAAAGTAATCTTTATATACACTAAACGGAACATTTACGGTTGCGCCTGACGATTCTATTTAACGTATTAGTCGGTGACCGGCCTGTGAACAAGTGAGCTTGTGAAATATTATATTCATGTGACGTCCCTATCGGCGCAATCAAACGAAGTTCTGTTTGCATTGGCTAAACGCATCTAAGACAATGTAGAAACGGAAGAAAAACGGCCAATTATCGTGTAACGGTGTTGGAATATACACTCGCATGTTAGGCTGCTTGATGACGGCCATATTTTACGTTGCGCTTAATCTAGTTGAATAAGTACGTGCAAAACTCTGAAAAAGACTATTTTCAAAAGTAATTCCACTTTTGCTGCTGTATTCACTCGTTTAG
This sequence comes from Schistocephalus solidus, assembly GCA_017591395.1. Classification (NCBI taxonomy): domain Eukaryota; kingdom Metazoa; phylum Platyhelminthes; class Cestoda; order Diphyllobothriidea; family Diphyllobothriidae; genus Schistocephalus; species Schistocephalus solidus. The sequence continues at coordinate 46,605 of WEDG01004840.1, read as the reverse complement.
TTGCATGGATAGGCTTCCTTTACATTTAAAAGTTCAGTTTACTGTACTAAATTGATTTTTGCACCTTTTCGTAATTTGTACCTTTTCGAAAAAAATTATTATAAGGTCAATGTAAATAGCTCACGCTTCTTAATTACTCGTTATTTTCGGAGTGTAGATTTGTCGGGCGGCCGGAACAAAGCTCTTGCAGAAGCTGTCACCCTATCGTGAATGTTATATCCTGAGATTTTTAAACCCCGCCTAAGTTAAGCCTCCTAATTGAATACACCTTTCCGGTAACATTTCTTGGCTGTGGTAATTCCGGCGTGGCCGTCATTGTCCGTAACGCCGCTCAGCTGTCCCTCAACCGGGACACGCCAGTTTGTGCCACGCCCTCATATGCCTAGCGTGTTTTTCTTTCTGTAGCTGTCCGGGATCCCCTTCGAGGCGCATATTTCAATGGCACGAATGATGATGGAACTGGAAATGAACGAGGTACGTCTGCGTCTTCTTGTGCGTGTTTTATTCGATCCAACGCAGTTGTCATTTTTCTGCACACCCTAGGTCTCGCCTGACATTCCGTAATGGTCATCGATGCAGTGATAATAAATAATCACTACTTATTACAATTAGGTGCTATTTCTAGTTAAAATAGAAAACTACCATGGGATGACTGCGCGCAACGACAGCCTCTGGACAGAAAATATGATCTGTGATACACGCATGAATACGAACCTGTCGGACGGCAGAAAATTCATGCCTTTGTGAAAGTTAATTTTTTTAACCTGTTCTAGTGCCCGATCACTGTCCAAACGTGCCTCTTTGTGAACCTACTTTGTTTCTCTAGACGGCGAAGCCGATTGTCAATCAGATTCCTACATGTTACAACAAGGAAATTTGTAGGCGCAAGCGCACACCGAGACTTTGTGGGATGTTGTTGGTGTTGCCTCTTACCGAAAATGCCGAATACGAGCTCTGTTCCGCTCTACATGTTAAGAAATAATTATGCCGTTTTTTGCAGTATCATCCAGCAGCCCCGTCGTCTTTTCTCTAATCTATAAGGAACTTTGAAGTAGCCTGTTTCCACGCAGGTGACGCAGCGTCTACTGCTTTTTAATGAGTACTGTGCTTCGCAAATCACACGGGATTGTAGGCTATAGTTGAATAATTAGACTAATACGCGCACTGTTCCAGTGATCGCACTTTCCTTTTCTCTCCAATCTTGGTGGTTTTTTGGTTTTAAGGGATAGAAAGTAAGTAAAGTTGTGGTCTAATTGCGGCCCATCCAGCCTTCCTTGTAGCAGTGGTCACACTAACAAGATGCCAGCCGACGTTTTTATCTGTCGCACTCCTTTTTTCGTCAAAGTGACAATATATACATTCGCATTAACTAACTCCCTCCTTGATTAGCTACTCCATTTTGTGATGTTGCTTTTTGAGTTTAGCGAGCTGCGGATGTTCTAGAAGCCCTTCTGGAAGAAGATGACGAGAACGCAGAGGTAGTTGCATTTTTCAACACTTCCGACTCCTTCCGTCCTTTGTGTATCGCATTTTTTTCCTTTCGTCGTCGTATCCCTTATCTATGTTCTTCTTTCGCAGTCTCCCCTCGTTTCCTGTTCTCCTCCCTCCCTGCTTTCTGATTCGTTCGTTCCCGCTTCTCCTACCGCCTCCTCCTTCTCCCCCGTCACTGTTCGATTTTTTCCTGTCCTAATCTCACTCTTGCTTCTTACTCCGTCGCATCTCTCCTCACCTACCTCCCTATCCTTCAGTGTATTTTTGTTCCTGCTTTGTCTGCTTCACAATGAAAACTTTATTCGTCCCCCTTAAAGGTATATTACCTCATATCAATGGTTGGACAGCAACTCTGGAAGGAATCCGACCCCGAGCGCCTACGACACTATGCTACGATGGCCAAATTGGCAAGTAGCTTATGCTTTTCTCGTAGTTCCCTTTTGCTCCACCGATACCCGGCTATTTTTTACGATCTGCTTCATCACCTTTTTCCCATCTTCCACTGTCGTTACTGTTAACTGTGATTATGCAGTGTGCTTGGAATTTCTTTGCTCGATACGGCTGCCACCAATTCTCGTCTGACAGACTACAATTGCAGGCTGAACTAGCTTCTGCTGTTCGATCGCCGGAATCATTTTTTTACTTCAATTGAGATTTCGAACTGTTACTGAGGACCATCCTCAGAAATGAACTTGCCAACAAAACAAGTAGAAGTTATCAGGGACAGGAGCCAATCAGATATCAGTAATGGCACTTCGGAGGTGACTGTGCAGAGGTCCATACGCCAGCATCAGATCGATATATCGATTTTCTCCCTTCTCTTCGTAGGCCCAGGGTCTATTTATTCGCGGCTCGTCTTGCTTCGGGCCTGTACCATTTTCTTTGTGGCTGTGACGTTAAATTCGTGAATGGTACGTAACTTAACAAAAGGAATACTTTTAATTCTGAAATCTTCGCTCTAGTGAATCAACAAAACCAGCCAATTAAAAGTGAACGACATTCAGTTAAATGAAAGGAAATGTTTCGAATTGTGGAATTACCTTAACAGCAAAATCTCCTGTCGTGCATTTAAATGCCCATGACTGAGTAAATCAGCACAAGCTTAGCATTACTTTAAAAAAAAACACTTGGGTAATCTTGGAGCTAAGCGTCCTACATTAATTCATTTACTGTGCAGCCACCTGATGTCCGGCAAAGGTTTTCAAAATGATTCTGATACATTTTCTTGATTTTTTTGGTGTGTTGTTCGAGATGCGGCTGGTGCGAGTGAGCACGATTTTGTTTCAACGCCCTTGACGGGGAGCTACTGAAATAGAGCGGTTTTGACTAAGAAGTAGAGATAAACTCGTTAGATTCAAGTAACTGTTTTTGTCATAAAATAACTATACGTTTACTGGTGACGGAGGGGTTTGCTGCGTCTCAATGCGTCCTTGAAATATTAGGAACCAGTTTTCATTGTTCTCAGTTAGTTTTTTGAATAGGTGCATTTTGAACTTTCTTTTTGTCGAAACCTTAAAAATAAGCGCATTCTCATGCGCTTTTACACATGCGTTCCGTTATCAGGTGTTCCCTGTACCTTTGATGATGCCATATAGGTGACATTTAAATTTGTCGAGACACATTCGACCAATTCGCGTTTACGTGAATGCTTTTATAGACCTGCAATTTATGGACAAAAGGTTGATTTTTGTGTTATTGCTGTGTACATGGGCACACAATTGGAAAGCAGAAGACTGAGAAAAAAGAAAAAGAAGAAGAAGAAGAGAACCGAAAGATATTTGAACTAACGTTTCGAAAGCTCTCGCGTTTCCATCCTCAGAGCACTGTGCTGGCGCTTCCTGTCGTCCGCCTTGTACTTTGGCTTGCCTGTTAGTCGTTATTTGGTTCTGGCCTGTCCGCATCGACCATTGGCAGACTCACGTGACTTCTCTCATCGACTGTCCTCTTAACAGAGCTTGAATTTGAACCCCCATGTTGTCTTTTACCTGGATTGATCCAGTTTAGCCCAGAAGTTCACATTTTTTCTGTGCCATACTCTTAAGTAGTGCGCAGAAATATTTACTACCACACGTGATGATTTCGCTTTGCGTTGGGCTCCAATATTCGCATGAACTTTCAGCCCAGGCGCGAAAACGTTTCCCCTAAAAGAATTTACTCCAATATATCCAAGCCCTCCTTCTTTAAACATGCTGTTTCACTTTAGTGTGGGAACATCCACTTCGACGTTTGCCTAGTTCCCATCCTGAAAACCCGATGTAGGGAAATTCGGTGATTTCACCTTCTTGTATTCTGCCATCGCGATGTTTTTTATCTTTTCTTCTGACCGATATTTTCGTCCAACTGAAAAGTGCCTGCAAAAGTAGGTAAAGGTTTATATATATTTTTTCTCCCTCTAATTTCGTAGTTAAGTAGACTGATCTCATGGAACCAAAACTTTATTTCTAACCCCCTGCCTCCCCCCTCCTTCTTGTTTTGACTCCATGCATAAGTTTGTTACTTTGAAAGTAGCTTAAAGGGTTTTTGATTTGTTCTTATTTCCTGTGTCTCCCCTCTTCTCATCAAGTTCTGCGCAAAGGAGGGCGACACGGAGCTAGCTGACGAGATGGATACGCTGCTTCAGACTCTGCCAGCTGAAAGGAGTAAGTCCCACTGTAACCCCCTCCCATCTGCACCATCGACACAAACTTCTGCGTAGACCTCAGTAATATTCCTTCCTGCCATCAGGCTAGACCGTTTGATGTTAACCGTTTCCGATTGCTGTCGAGAGGCTAGCCCGTGGCTCAGCTGTTAGAATGACGATCCTCTGAACCCATTTTCTGACTTCTGGTCTTCTCAGTCTGTGGTGAGGTGTCTGGCTGCCTGGCAGGCAGGGCAGACGACATATTTTAGGCAAGAAGAGCCATTATAGTGTCCTTGTCTTTGTTTGTATCCCTTTTGAATGTCGATGCCTGAAATGTTAAGCTAACACCGTGTCCTCTTAGTTATTTCATTCAATTCGGCTTCTCCCGAGCTTCCACGGATTCATATGTTACGCTACTGAGCCCGGGTCTATGTTATGAATTCTTCCCTTTTTGATTGCCAGTCCGCGTTAGGTTCCGCCTACGTTGATGATCACCTAGTACAAGATCTTTGGTAGATTTCTTGCTAATTTGTGACTTCCACGTAAATCAGATGAACTTGGACTGTATCATCCTCTATTTCCCTTCTCAATCTCGTTTTGTTGCGTTGACAGTAATGTACAAGCCAGGCAAAATGCATACGGATTTACTTGTTATTTAGTCCCATCTACAGCACGACAGTTCGACCGTCGATTCCGACAAGGTGCATCATTTTCCCAACAGCAGGGTGGGTACAGAGACGGTGACTTGCGCTTGAATTTAGTTTCTAGTGATAATAGACTCTCCTCGATCGACTACCTAATACCGGTGTCACAACCAATTCAAGAAGATCGGAGACGGGAGAGGGTGCAGCTGGATGGTGTGGCATGAACCCGCATCTAGGCGTGTCGCAACATCCATCACCAGGGTATGTAGGATACATCCGACAGCCAACTGTAGCTCGTTCGAGTATTTCTACTAGACTTCTGTTTTAACCTAGCCGCTTTATAGCCAGTCCAGATTAAATCGCCTGAGTTGGCTTACTTCGTCCCCTTCCGTACGTAGGAATGTTATAAATAAGCTGATTTAGACGGAGACACGATTCTATAATGTGGCGTACAATAATAAAGGTATTGTCAGAAGAATATGGGGGATCCAAACAAATAACCAGAGGATTTGGGGACAAAAGGAGGAGGCAGTTTTCTGAGACATACGATAAAATGTAAATTAAACGGTAAATGGTGTTAATAGTGATAGGAAATGTCAGTTTAAGGGATACACTGTTAAGTTCAGGAGTGTCGACGGCGGGACAAAGGCCAAAAATTGTAGTGTTACATGAGGACAACATACGTGGGAACATACACTCACACCCAGAGTTTGCGGTTTATTTTGGAGCGGATATCATCCATCGCTTGGATCGGGGTTCTTTAAACTGCGCTCGTCTCTCACCAATGTCCCTTGTTGCGCTCTCAGTACAACATCTCTCATCTTACTGTCATTTTACTCGAGCAGCTCTTCCACGTCGGCTTTCTTCCAGTGTCCTCGTCATGCCACTTTGTCCATTACAAGGATCAGATCTCCAATATAGAGTTGCGGGGCCTAACCAAGCCACCTTTGTCTGGCCTGTAACGATGGTAGGTAGGCACTTATCCATCTTTCTCCAGAATATGTCCGCAAGATGTTGTGCCTGGCGCCACCTCCGGTTCAGTCTACAGGGACTGCACTCCTCAGCAGACGACGAAAGGTTCCGAGCGCTCAGCAAAAATGTTGTGGAGTGAGTACAGCGTATTCGTTTGGGTCCGTACTGTTCTTCACCAGTGGTCGGTCATTCATTATCTTTTCTGTTTCGGTTATTGTTGTTTGGAATACCGCGTCTGTGACCATCTCTGAAGCCAAAATGGAACGTAATATCCGTCTAATAGACCGGATCAGGCGCTCCCGTACTCCTCCTCGATGACGGTCTGTCGGGGGCGTGAAGATCCATTCGCATCCTTTTGTCCGCGAGAGAACTAGTTATTCGGTCTTGGTTCCATTTCTTCAGTAATCTCTTTAGTTCGTTCTCAGCTCCATCGAAGTTGGGCCCGTTGTCGCTGTTAAGCTTTCGTGGGCATCCTCTTCGATCAGCGAACCCACCGAAAGCACAGAAATAAAGCAGTCCCCATATTTGAGATTACCTCAATGTGGACCGCGCGAATACTGAGGCATTTGAACAGGCAACTTTATCTCTTTTCAGACTGTCGGGCTAATTTCACCTGAAATGGTCCGACGTAATCGACCCCTGTGAACGTGAAAGGTGGATTATACGGGTCCAGTCTGTCCAGCGGCAAAGGTGCCATCAGCTGTCTACAGGGTTAAGAGTGCAAGACCCAACGACTCGTTTGATAAGCACTTTGGCCCCGAATTATCCAATATCTTTCTCGTAGGGAAGCGCTTGTGTGTGATATCCCTACGTGACCATTTAGTCTATGGACGTGTTCTACGATTAGTCAGCATACGAAATGGGTTTGAGGGGGTTGACCATTTCGTACGGAATTGGCGCGTATTGGAGTCGCCCTCCCACTCTAATCAGACGATTAGAGAAGAATGGGGAAAGGTGCTTCAGCGGACTGTTGGTTGCTTTCAACTTCTTGAAATCGTTGTTTCAAAAATTTATCTGTACGCACTAAAGCTAATTCTCGAAAAATTGTCTCTGGACCAACCTGAAGACATCGCTTTCGGCACCTTCTAGGTCTGCCATGGTGAGTACCTTTGAAACGGGTTCTGGTGGATGCGAGAAGTTGTTCTTCAAGAAAACTGCAAATCGTCGCAGCCAAGCAAAATGCCTTAGAAGTTTTACCCAGCTAACACAACCTGAAAACTTCATCAGCCAATGATCTCCAACAAGGATGGTATTTACGGTAGCGTCCCACATCTTTGAAACAGCAACGGGTCGTTGATCTGGTGCCTTGGTTCATTCGTCAGACTTATTGCTCAGGAGTCGTGGTACACCACCTACACCTCTTGAAGCTACGTCTGCTGGGTTACTCTCGGCATTCACGTACCTCCATTGTGAACCGTCTGATAAGTCTAATATGGTAAAGATACGGTTACCTACGAATTTTTTGACACGTGACGTAGTTTTCTGTATCAATTGTAAGACTACCATGGAATCTGTCCACATGTTCTTGGACGCGATTAGTAGTATTAGTTCCAACTCAGCCTGTTTCACTAGTTTGGCGGCCAGAACTGCAGTGGAGAGCTCTCACCGTGGTATGGTTTGGACCTTAAGAGGCGTGACTCGATATTTGCCCCACAAAAACGTTCTGCATATAGTACCGTCTTTAGTCGTTGCAGGAAGGTAGACTACGGCCCCGTACTCGCTCTTCGACGCGACCGAGAAACCGTGTAGTTGATACTACTCAACAGTATCTATAGCAGCCGGGGTCAAGCAGCGTCGGATTTGAACATTACCAAGGCCCTGAAACTCTTTTATCCAGGTTAGCCGCTGTCGCATATACTCGTCGTTGATTTTATCATCCCATCCGAGGTTCAATCGGAGCAACTGCTGCAGTAGTAGCTTGGCCGGTAACAGAACAGGAGCGACAAACCCATGTGAATCATAAAGTGTGAAATATAAGAGATCATCGCTCTTCTGGTAGCTGTATCCGTAGGGCACTTGACTGTGAAACTGAATAAATCCGTAGCTACGTTCCATTCGACAACTAGTGTATTGTGGGTATCAGTTGGTTTAAGATCGAGACACATTCCCCCGTCGGCTCACCTGATTTATCGATAGGTTTAGTGCGTAGATTGCGGCACATGTGGAAGAGGTTGCTCCGAACGGATGTGCTGCCATTGGATAAGCCTCAGGATTGTATGCTAAGTTACCATTTGGCCACCACTGAAAACGTAGAAACAAACGTGGAGAGTTTGAAACTTGAACCTGGTGGAACATAGCCCCTGTGACTTTTGGCCAAGTCTGGCCCCTGCAGTAATTGGTGGTTGAGCGATGTACCTCTGTATTGGCTGGCGCATTCGAACACTACTCTCAGCTTTTACGGTTTCATCGGATTAACTACCGAGTGGTGTGGTAGATACCAAAATTGTCAACGATCGAATGGACGATGTCGGTGCAGTAGGCTCTGTGCAACCCTTATTGATATATTCGGAGATCGCCGTAATGTATTGCTCCTTATGCTCGGGGTTTTTCATCATTCTGTTCTTCAAGGGAAATAAACGTCTACGGGCAACGGGCTCATTGTCAGGCAAACAAGGAGAACCTAACTTCCAGAGTAGAGGTATTTCCAACTGCCCTTAAGTCAGCTCGGCATGGGATTCGACTAACTCCAAACTCTTTTATCGTCTACGGAACTCAAAGTTCCACATCTGTTCTAGCCTTTCTGTCACTAGGTCTTCCTCGCTCAAAAATTCGACGTTTGCTCCTCGACTATCTTGTTCAGCTACTGAGTAGCAAACTGAGAGGGGTTCAAACAGCATAGGAATCCTCCTGTCCGCCGTATCGGTGTTCGAGTACCCAGTGAGCGGCAGGCACATTCATCCCGATTAGTATCGATACATTCGCCCCGTCGACAAAGGGGAGTTCGATGTCGCGTATATGTTCCCAACGTGCTGCCTGGTTTCTAGTTATGGTTAAACGTTTCAACTTGGGGGGATGGCTGGTGGACCAGGCCTTTTTTACTTCCAGTCTGTCTTGCCCTTCTATCGCACCTATCTTAAAACCCACTATTTCGGAGCCTACGTCTGATGTTTGAACGACGGTGCATACTGACAACACTGCTGGTTGACCAATGAGGCCTAATAATTTAGCAGGTTTTCATCGATTAGCATAGTGTCTGAGCCACTATCGTGGAAGGCATATGTGGTTCCTGCACCGAGAGGCCCAAACACTTTAACAGGTAACACTCCTAGGAAAAACAACTTGCCCAGCACCGCATGTTGTGAGACAGTGGGATGTTTCGGTACTCGACTCTGTGTGCTACATTGGTCGGTGTTATGAACTTCTTTCCATTTTAGACACCACCGGCGCAGTACTGAGGAGTTAGGTATTGGGGTTGTTATTACAGTCTGTGTGGGATGCGTATATGCCTTGTGTATCGGTCCTCGATCCCACGGAGGACGAATGGGTGCAGAAACTGAACCTGAGGAGTAGGATTGGTGTACCATCGGCTCTCTCGTCCACAAATTCTGTTTGATCGGAGAACGTTGGCTCTCTACCAAGACGTACTATCGACGAAGCAGGTTCTGAGCATTTGAACTGAAGTGGTTGAGGAAGTCGTCTGACGATCGTGGCCAGCGTCTTAGATGAATTTTAATCCGCTATGTACTTTAACTGCTGTAAAGTGTTCTTGCCGTTCCTCATTTTCCCAGCCAGCTTCATCAGGGTGGTAGGATTCATATATTTTGACTCCACCGTCAATTAAATTATCAACGTTAGCCCTGACAATGGAGTGGAGTTAGCCGAACCGTCATCGAAGCGTCTTGAGAACCTTGTGGTACCCTTCACTAGGCTCCAAAATAGCGGAGCTCTCAACAGCTTCTCTGGCCTCACACCGGCAGTAGTGGGTCAGTTAGGAGGGTCGCCGGTCGTCGTCACAAACCCTTTTTTGCAATTCCGCTCTCAAAGCTTCTTGGAAACAGCCAATATTTGGGAGGGTTTCCATCAAAATACAGCATTTCCGGTTGGGGATGTGAGAACTGTGGAGCTGTAGGGCGCTGTTGACAACCCTGACAGTCTGATTTCTTAGCTTCAGAGCACTGTGAAAAGCTAGGCTCACTAATAAATGCATGATTGCTTAATCTCTGGATCAAAGTGGGACAGCGGCCGCGAACATCCAACAGCGGAAGACTCCTCGTTAGCGGCGTGTTTCGACTCCGATAGGGGTGTATTAAATGCTGCGTCATGGCTGGATAATTTAATTTTCTGCTTCAACTCTTCCCCCAAAATCCGTATCCTTTCTCTATAGGATTCGAGGATGGTATCATTGTCCCCTACGGTGGAAGAGTATCTATCCAAGTCCGGGGCTGATAAGGACTTCTGCGACTCTCCCATATTTAATGCTTCGTAATTTAGGATATATACGGCGGCGAACTGTAGCTCGTTCGGGTATTTCTACTAGAGTTCTGCTTTAACATAGCCGTTTTATCGCCTGAGTTGCCTTAATTTGTGCCCGTCCGTAAGTAGGAGTGTAAGAAATAAGCCGATTATAGGGTCACAATTCCCATCTAAACAACTTGTTCCTATCCTCCTTCCCTCTTCCCGAATCCAGTTGCATGCGCTCATAAGTTGGCTCATCCGCAGCCCTGGCTTGTCGTATCTGGGCTCCCGGCAGGTTACAGTGTCTACTATTGAGAATCTTACCGAAAACACCGGAATGACTGTTTTCTGGGTTGAATTGCTGTCGTGAATGAGGCCTGTGCGGGCTCGAGGATTAGATCTCACACTTTTTCCGTTGAAGTTCTTGCGAGCACATTCCGCTTGCGTATGACTTGATATTTTAGAGCTCCACCGACTGATCGGTGAGGCCGCTGATCATCTGGTAGAGCATTGGACTCTAATGCTGAGCGACCAAGAGTGGATTGTTGATTTCTCGTCTCGTTATGGTCGCTTGTGATGTTATTAAGGCAGAATAGCGTCGCTCATCCTCGGATTACACGCCACTTCCATGTGAAGTAGTTCTGGAAATGCCCATAGAAGCGATTAGGCGAGTTCCAGAAGGCAGTTAGGAAGAATGAGATGCAATTACTGGAACAAGACCTGACTCTTTGGATTCTTAGTCGAACCTCATTAGCAGGGGTAGTCGCAGGTTAGACGGTTGTCTAGGAAGGATCTAAAATGTCAGCAATCGCATTTCATACCCGTCTCCTTCTAGTGAATCTGTCGCCAGCAATCAGTAAGACAGATGACCACAATGGCCGTTTTGTGTTTGTCCTTGTTGGTGGATCACGTGCGCTCATGTCTTTTCAGCGTGAGACTGGCCGACAGGGGCACGCAGTTTTAACCGATCAACTTAAATTCACCTTGCGTTTTAGCCGCCTCTCACCAAGCACTCCATTCCCAGTGGCAGCAGCCTTGTGCCCAGACCTCTCAAATGTGCCCAATTGTTGAATACTACGGTAGATGTCGGCAAATGTAATCTGCCTATAATTCTTGCCGCTGTACGGCTGCTGGCGGGGCTCGAGAGTGAGCCCCAAGGCTGCGCGAAACGCCCTCATTTCGTTATCTTTATGAACGCCGGCTCGGTTCGCGCATAGGCGAAAAAAAGTTTGTTATGCGACGGGTCACTAACTATCCACACATTTGGAGCAGATCACGAGTAGAACTTCGCAGCCTCTAATATAATCGCCCACGCCGGAAAGAAAACATGCCACGAATTGGTTGAGTTCCCGACTTCGGATGATAACTCAGTGAATTAGTGTCGATTTGAAACTGGCATACAGAGTCGTTCGCATCAATTTTATAACTGTTTTTTCTGATTGTTAAGTGACTCGCCCCCGTTCCTGTCACTTATTCGGTTGCTACTTTTATCTTTCACTATTGACTCTTGTACGAGTTCGAAAGTTCGGACACATAAAAGAATGTTTTGGTGCTAGAGCTATCTTCTTTTTCTCACTCATTTTAACTTTGTGGCGTTGTTGATAATCAATTTGCGTCAATTCTGGCGCTGGTTGCTAAATTTAACACAGGAGGCAAAAGTACATTATAGAAAAAAAACAGGGAGACTGGAATGGCCATGTCAAGCTTATTAGTCCTCAACAATTAGCTACACCCAACCTTAGGTGTTGCACCACACGAGGCTCGAACACTCGACGGTCTTATACACTGCGCCACGGGTTCTTTGTTTTGTCGTTTCGATCGGACATATTAGCATTTGTGGATGGGCGCTCACCGACCGGTTGTGGGACTGACGCGTCCCATACTGCCCTGGCAACAGTAGCATGGCGGCTGATCTTGTAGGCCTGTTAACTGAACAGCTTGTCTGGGTTGTATTGTACAATTTATTAGAAAGCATCAAACTCGAATATCATTCTTATTCGGTGGTATGGTGGCATTGATTTTGCATGTTTCTAGCCATCTATATAAAACCACACTCACGTAAGTTCGAGGTAATTAATTTATTCTTGCGCTTAATTTTACTGCTACAAGAAACTCATTCATAGTCCTTGCAAGAGGCACAGCAAATTTATTTTTATATTCAATTTCCCGTGAGCGCTCGGTGAGCGTTCATCAACGAATGCCATCAACATCCCCGATCAGAAAAGCGAGCCCGTGGTGCATTGGATTTGGACCGTTGGACAGGTCGCGGGTTCGAGCCTCGGGCGCTGCACCATCTAAAAATTGAATCTGCCTGACCGATAACGGGCTACTGCACCAGAGATGGTCATTCTACTCTCCCTTGTCTTTTCGGCAAAGTTCATCTGCATTACATTGTTTATCTCATGAAATGTAAACCGACATTCTGAAATCTGTTTTCATTCAGAATAATTCCAAACTATTTCAGTCACTTTAGGATGCTGGCTTTTCAACAAGCTTCTTTTCGACCGCTCGCAAAAAAACTAGACTCTGTAAACAATGACTACTTGTGTAGTATGGATTTTTCCCATTTATTTTCGATGCACACATAAATGCAAATCTATTTTATGGAAAGCACGAATGAATGTTTTTTTTGCTTGCAATCATTTGGTAGCAAATTACGCCTTCTTAAAATTTTACATCTCAAAGAAGTGTTTCTTTCGGCTTAAAAAAAAACTTTGCAATCACCGTTACACTAACATTCAGGATTTTTAACCTACACGCCCTATACATTTCTAAGGATTATCGGGAATGAGTGGGAAAATTTCACTACTTAAGTAGTTACTTTTCAACGAAATGTAGTTTCTGTAGGCAGCTCATTCAAAGACTCATTTCGGACTGTCGGTTTACATTTAATCTACTGTAGTTGCATTTGGATACATATAAGCGATAGCGAAGGTAACGCGAACAGTCATTGCTGCTTGGATGACTTGTGGAGCCTGCATTCGGCGGATGCTGTGGTCTGATCTTTGGCCTGGTTAACCAGCTTTCATCAGTTTACAAAGAGCCGATCAGCATTTTTGAGAAACTAAACTTCAAAGCATGGCTAAGTATCTCCCTTTTAGTATACGCGGTGTTACCTTGGCTACCACAACTGGGAACCCTGTGAGTTATGGACGCTCGTTAAGAGAGGTTTTCGGAGGACCATAAGCAGGTATTGGTTTGGTTCATGTGACAGCTCTTCCTAAGATATTCTTTTCTGAACGCAGAGGACCGTGGCGCCGGGTTCCGCTCTCCCCTCTCCTCTTCTATCTGCTCTTTTCGTTCAAAACCGCCAGCCCGTCGCATGCGTTGTTCCATATGATCGTCAGTAGTCATCCTTCTTGGCTTTTTTTTCGTGATTTAAATACATTTTTCACCGAATGCCTTCATTCTTCCCCCTTCTCATAGCGCCTTCAGTCAGCATGGATGACGGGCCGATGTCCTCCGACAGTGAAGACGCGGAGGAGAAGGAAGAGACCGGGGAGCAGAATGAAGGGACCTCTTAGAATCCATCGTTTGGTCATGCTGCATCACCTGTACACTCTCTTCATCTCCTGAAATACAAATGCTGGCTGTTGTAGGGTGTCGTCATTTGAGTGCTCTGGGCCTGCAACTGACAGTGGTGTTAGCAGTAATACCTGTACGTGGCGGGCGTTGGGCGGAAGCTTCGAACCAAATGTAGGAACAGCGCTCGGTATCACCTCCATCTGGCTCTACTCGAGCTTGGCGTCTGTAAATGGGAGATGTAAGGGAGTGTTTGATCGATCCTGCTCCTCATATCAAGTGCTTGTGTACTTTTTTCTCCCTCTAGCATCTGAAAACTGACCGGCTTGGACGTTGGCCTGATACTGGGGGAAATGGTAGAGAATGTGAGATCGACGGCTCGGCGCTTGAAGCTATCACGGTGTGCTGAAAGCCGTGGCTTGGAAGGCTGCCATCTAACGGGATAACTCGGTCCCCGGGAGTGAGAGTCAGACTGCAATGACTCCTTCTTAATGTGGTCTTTATGGCATTCCTACTCAGCTGGGATCTTAGCCGCTTTCCCTCCCATTTTTTGTTTTCTTGTTTGTGGTGGACCATAGTGTGTGGGCCTGTGCCCTCTTCCACCTCCGATCTTCTTGACTCTGTCTTGACACCGTGACCAGGCACCCCCCTAAACCAGGTGAGGGTCTTCGGTGTTGTGTGTATCTTCATTGACTCTCCCTGGACACCGGATTTAGGTGCGGGAGTGGAACAGAGAGTTAGGCAGTAAAGCTACCGTCTTTTCACCACCATGCTTTGGAGTACGTGGTGGACATTTTCGAACTCGACGTTCGAATTGTGTATGTAGTAAACGGTAGTAAACGGATGTTCCCCAAACAGCCGTTTACGGCCCCCAAACACACAAGTGCGCATTTTCAAAGCTGTACCATTTCCTTCATTTGCTCAGTTATAGTTTAAAACAGGACTTGACCCGCAGCTCATCAGCTAGTTAAAAATTTACTAGAAAAAAATGAAGCGGGAAGTTGCCGCTGAAATGCATCCTTTGAAAGTAGCATGAAAAATATGATATAAGCGCTTTGAGCATATAAAAAAATCTGTCATGGTTATCAATGGTGAGAAAGTATCGTTAGAAAGCGTGTGTGTAGACATATATAGGCGCCTTCAGGAAGTACCTAGTGTGAAGTGTGTCATGAGACGGCGTTTGAGGCAATGTCTTATCCCATTACTGTTTTAGAATCTGGAGCTTTAGAAAAAAGACCTTAAGTTACATTGTTGACAAAACATTGTTGCAGAGACGAGGAGCATGCCGCAGGCCAGAATAAGGATGAGGCAATTCAGAAGGCGTCCTCTGTTTAGTTGGGTGTCGAGTATCTGCGCCATTTCAGTTCTTCGGTTGGCATGGGGATAAGGCAGGTCCACGGGCTGTTCGAGACCCAGAAAGTTGCAGAGGGGTTTCCAGCCGTCTTCGGCGTTAAAGACAAGAAGGCGTTCTTTTTGTACGGTGGCAATTACCTCTTCGTTCCACCGTAGATAGGCCTGTTTGAGTTCTTCGTCGGACGCCTGGAGGAAGTTTTCCCCAAAGCTGCACTTAAACATGGCGTCGTGGAGATCCAGGAGACTGCTGGTGTTGGACCACCAGTGCACCAGACGACGACCGATCGTTGGCTTCCGCAGCATCTCTTCTGACATCACGGTGGCTCGACAACTGGCAACCCAATCGTCGGCGTCTCGAACCGTCAGGATGACCTTCAAAAGAATATGCAGTTCTAACATAACTGTATGTTAGTATGTTCGCAGAAATGTGTTCAGTGCTTGTTTTGATAGCACATTAAAAATATGCTACTGTTATGTGTTCACTAGTTTCTTTATTTGCATATTATATCTTTCCGATTTGGTAACCAGGTGGCGATTAAGAAGGGGCTATCGCATTATTGACGGTGTCAAGCCTAGCTGTATACGCACGCACTTGTATAAATAAGAAATTACTCAAACATTTAAGGGGACTGAATGCCGAGTGAACTACTTGCAGCGCAATTCTGTACCGCCCGACACCTACTGACCCACAGAGGCCCAACCGCTGATAACTCATTGTCCCAGATGCTTCAGAGAGCTTCAGTCATGCATGCCTATCGGTGTGCTCAATATGCTTCTATGTGCACTGAAGCGAATTCTGCTGCGCTATATATCTCGAATTCAGCAGTACCAGTTGTACTAAAACACACTGATACAACCCCACAACACCTACCTTTGCCTCCGGATATATCTCCATGAGTTCACGGTAGTAAACACAGGCGGGGTAGTCAACAGCGGATGCGAAGCCACGCAGGTTTTCAGTCAGTTTACGTGCCAGTTTCATCTGTGCATCCGGCTTTTCATCGCCAAAACAACTGTGAAGAAGTTTAAAGGTCTCCAACCAATCTCGCAGAGCCGGTTCTCGGAGTTCATTGACCAGGGTGTACATGTGGTAACAGGGCGCCTTTAGTAGGTGTGTCAGCGCACACTTCAGGCTGGTGGTACCCGTGCGCATTAGACCACTGCCGATGACTTGCAGACGCCCGTCTTCTGGCCGGCAGGACTTACTGCGCACTTCGCTGTCGGGCTTCGTTTCCTTGTCTGTCGGCATTGTGACCTGTGGATCGAAAAGGAAACGCCGGTTATTACGAGGAGATACTCCCAATATAAACAAGATTTGTTTAAAAATTTAATATACTGCCTTAAAAAGTAACCTTTATAAAAAAATATGTCCATTAGATAATAGGTATTCTTTTTTAAATTTTATTAAACTAATGCTGCTAAGTGACTCCAGTGGTTGTATCTTAACCTATTCCACTTTTTGAAAACCTTTTCCTTTTAGGTTTTGGCTTAATTCTTGGCACGCATAAGAAACCGCGGTGGGAGCGGTGGGGTTGGGTGCACAGCGAGTAAGAACTCGTTATCATGCTGTTTTTCGTCAAAACTGTTCGATTTTGAACGCCCACGTAATCGCCCCAGCACCTACAGAAAGTAATGTGGGCTCACTTTGCTGCCCCGAGGAACAAATTCATCTTGTAGGACTCGTTTGATGTCAAAAAACAAACCTTCATGGACATCAAATTTGATTTCCTCTGCTGTGCTTGTTGGTCTGGTCAATCAAGCTGTCTTCCCCTGGGTGGACAGCCGTTTTCTTTCAATATCGTAGCTGTACCACCCAGATTCACCTCTGTGATAACTTTTCACAAAAAATTGGAATCAGTTTGTGTTTATTCTTTCAGTTCCTGGTACACCCTCAGATAGTTCTTCCTTTGGTCATCGGAAAGCAGTCTTGGGACACGTCTCGGTTCAAACCGTCCGTTAGGATGCTATATTCTGAAGCCCAGGAAATTTCAGTTATTTCCGCCAATTCTTCGATTAGACGTGCTGGTATCGCCTTCTGAATTGCTTAATCCTTATTCTGGCCTATGGCATGCTCCTCGTCTCTGCAACAATGTTTTGTCAGCAATGTTCCTTAAGGTCTTTTTTCTAAAGCTCCAGATTCTAAAACAGTAATGGGATAAGACATTGTCTCAAACGCCGTCTCATGACATACTTCACGCAAGGTACTTCCTGAAGGCACCTTTATATGTCAACACACACGCTCTCTAACGATACTTTCTCACCATTGATAACGATGACAGATTTTTCTATGTGCTCTAAGCGCTTTTATCATATTTTTCATGCTACTTTCAAAGGATGCATTTCAGCGGCAACTTCCCGCTTCATTTTTTTTCTAGTAAATTTTTAACCAGCTTACTTTTAAGGGTCCCGTTGGAACGGGTTCCTCTTCACTTGACGTTTGACAGTGGTGGCGGGTGATCTGATTTATACAGAGGGAGACTTTTGCCGCACTTGCCTTATATTCCTCTAGCACGACTCCGTTAAGGTTAGATGCATTGGCCAACTTAGTTGACTCACCATTTTTACTTGATGCACTTCAGAAAGGACTTCTATGGCTCTCACCGAAGCCATTTACTCACCAAATGCCACTTGTGGAAATAGCCACAAAACAGTCCGGACGAGGACAGATTTGTGGGTTCAGATGGCATTCTTTCAGGGCAAGGATTGCTGCGTGTCCTGGCACCGTGGAGGCGTCAGGATGTGGATCTGTGCTGGTTGGCCTTACTGCGTCTTTTCACTCCCAAAGGCAGTGACAGTAGAAGCATTTCACACTGTTCTCTCCGTCAAGCCTAACGCGTGAGGTCTACATCCATCCGAACCCCCCACAAACACACACACAGAGGTCAGTCTGACCGTCGAAGTGGGCGATGTCTACCGTATGCTCCACAGAAGGGTGGTTCAGGGACGGTGACTTGTGCACAAATTAGTTTTATGCGATAGTACATTTGCACTGCATCTACCGCACTCTCTCATCCCTCACCCGCCTTCGCCCGAAGATGTCTGCAGGCCAACTGAACGGACGTCCGCCTTCCAACACAGGGACCATCTCCTGTCCCAAAACCTACCGTAATTCTGTGCTGGATTATCGTGAGAGTAGACTTGCGCTGCATCTACCTCACTCGTTGTTTGACTACCCTACCTAGACCCGGTGGCAAGACAGAGTCAAGAAGACCGGAGATGGGAGATGACGCAGGCCCACGCACTGTGGCTCAACCAAACAAAAACACAGGGTGGGGCGGCTCGGATCCCAACTGAGTGGGAGTACCATAAAAGCCACCTTTCGAAAGAACCATTGCAGCTTGACATACAGTTCGCCAGTCATGCATTGCGCAAAAACGCACACACTGGACTAGCTACGCAGTCCGAGCGATCCCGTCAGCTGACAGCCTTCCAAGCAAGGGCTTTTAGCGCACCGTGATAGATTAAAGTGCGTCAGATTGTTTACAGTGAAGAAAATGCACTGAGCCGTCGACCTCGCTCTCACCGTCCGAGCCGGTTAATTGTCTGATGTGGGTGGCACACACACACACACACGTGAGACAGCATGCAAATCGATTTTTACAAAGACACGGTGCGTATTTTGTCTAGATAGTGGAAACCAGACACGTTAATAGTCTTTAGAAAAAAATTCCGCGGTTTCTGCTCCCACTTACTTTGTTTGCAGTATATGTCTGTAATTGGGGTTGTGATGTCTGCTGGGTGGTGGGTTGAAATGCACGTCGCCACCGCTGCCTGTCCATGTGTGCATAGTAGTGTGGTTCAGTTTGTGAACAGCTCAGAGAGAACTTTTAGGTCACCCGTAGCAGCAGAAACCTTTGAAGTCTGAAATTAAGGCCAGTCGACGTGCTGCTGCTGCTCCACCCTCCCCCCGAAACGCTCCTGCACTTCGCGCACAAGGCGATTACACCCAGGCGTTACTTTTATCGCAGAAGAGGATTAAAGTTTAACTTCGGATCCAGAAACTATTTAATCGGAGATTAGAATTTAGGTCAAAGTAGGCTGAGCTGAAATTCGGTCGGTCTAAGAGTTCAGGTGTTCACCTATCCCTTCTGTCTTGTCTCCAGAGCAACTTGAATGCAGCACTGACAGCTAGTGAGAGAAGTCTGTTTTTTTTCACTCTGTCGCCAAGCTAAAGGCGAATATTAAACAGAAATGTAGGACCGGCTGATGACTTCCGTGCGCAAACGATAAAAAGTCAGTCTATGCAACCTAAGAAGGCAGGATGGCTGATGAGAATCGTGTGGGACCGATAAGCAGTGAAAGCAATCCACATCTCTGCCATCCGAAGGTAAGAAATGAGTTAGAATTTACTGGATATGTTCCCCTCAAACATAATTTGACATCCTGGGGGGGTAATAAATAAGATGAAGAAAACAGCCTGTGCGCATATCTCACCAACTAGTAGACAACAACGAACGCAGTGTATTCCCACAACTAAAGACAATTTGTTGGCTCTTAGGAGTTACTTTCTGGCAAGTGAGCAAAACGTAAGGAAAGGGAGACTAGCACGGCTCTGCGGCTGCTAGCGGAGCCCGAGTGAGACTCAAGGCACAACGGGACGAGTGAGTCCTGTAACCGATCGGTGAGCGCCCAACTACTATTGTTAATATTCCCGATTGAAACTGGCAAGATACGAGCTCGTGGCGCAGTGGGTAGGGCCTTGGACTTCTACCCGACAGGTCGCCAGTTCGAGCCTCGGGGCGCCGCAGCGCCTGGGCTTGGGTATGGCTCGCTGATGACGGCTAATAAGCCAGAAATGGCCATTCCAGTCTCCCTCGTCTTTGTCGGTAATATCATTCTGCCTATATCACTAGATGCTCTGTGGCTGCTGGTGGGGCTCGAGAGTTAACCCCAAGGCACAGCGAGACGAGTGAGTCCTGTAACCGATCGGTGAGCGCCCAACTACCATTGTTAATATTCCCGATCGATACCGGCAAGACAACGAGCTCGTGGCGCAGTGGGTAGAGCCTTGGACTTCTACCCGACAGGTCGCCAGTTAGAGCCTCGGGCGCCGCATCGCATGGGGTTGGGTATGGCTGGCTGATGATGGCTAATAAGCCAGAAATGACCATTCCAGTCTCCCTTGTCTTTGTCGGTCATATCATTCTGCATATATCACTAGCTGCCCTGTGGCTGAGCTCGAGTGAGACGCAAGGGACAAGTGGATCCCATGGCTTAGGCGATGTCCCCTTTTGTTCGCCTTAGGAAACCGCGTTTTTAACTGAACATATGAAATTAAAGAAATTCCTTAAGCAAACCCCTTCGCGTTTGAGCAGCAAGGTATTAACGTTTGATAAAAACACGCTGTGTGCCTTTCGGACGGGCAGTGGCGAGCTAGCCCGTCTGCAAACATGATGTAAACATTCCTAGCATTAACTTACGATGCTAACGGTCTGAAATAAGGCGGTCCTTGCGAAACACATTTGAAGCAAACACAAGTTGTTTAGATATGGATAGGTAGCCTGAATGACAAACAACAAAGATAAGGGAGACTTTAATGACTACTTCTGGCCGTCGTCAGCCAACCCTGCCTAACCCCAGGTGGATCCCCACCCGATCGGCAAGATACCAAGCCCGTGGCTCGATGGTTAGAGATTTGGACTGCTGATTAACAGTTGCGAGTTCAAGCCTCGGGTGGGGTACCACCTGTGGTTGGGTATGGCTGGTTGACGACAGCTAATAAGTCAGAAATGGTCCTTACAGTGCACTATCTTTGTCCGTAATGTCATTCTGTCAGCCCCGCTGTGCGGCTGACGGCGGGGCTCACAATTGACCCCAAGGCACAACTGAAGAAGTAAGCCCTGTACTCGATCGCTGAGCGCCTACATACCAATATATATATGACAGTGCGCGGCTCACCGATCTGCTTAAGGAACAAGGGAGGTCAGAATGGCCATTTCTGCCTTATTACCCGTCATCAGCCAGTTGTACCCAATCCTAAGTGTGGACCACCTGGGATTTGAACCCGCGATCTTTGGTTATTGAGTCGAACGCTCTACCATTGAGCCACGGGCTCGTTGTTTTGCCAGTTGCGATCGGGAGTATGCTGATAGTGTGCAACTCACCGATCTGCTTACGGAACATGTTTGTTCCGTGAGCCGCACACTATTACTGATGATCGGTAACATCCGTGGAACAGCTGTCTACGTCTTTACTGTTTCACCTTTAGCAAAATACCTGTGCATTATATGTGGCATGTGTCTTATGACACAATGTTCGTTTATCGACAGTGGCTAGCTGGCGGGCAGACGGACAGAATGGGATCGAGTGTAATCCTAACCACATGAGTGAGTGTCATGCACTTGTTTGACATATATATATATATATATATATATATATATACACAAGCCAAACAAGTGCGTAACACTCACTAATGTGGTAAGGATCTCACTCGATCCCATTTGTCCGCCCGCCAGTTACCTACCGGCGATAAACGAACGTTGTGTCATAGGACACATACCATATATATAGCACAAATATGTTGCTAAGAGTGCAACAGGCAAGACGCAGACAGCTGTTTCACGGTCATTACCGATCATCAGTACATCATATGCCTTGTGCAGTGAGGTACATAAACAAGCCAAACAAGTGCGTAACACTCACTAATGTGGTAAGGATCTCACTCGATCCCATTTGTCCGCCCGCCAGTTACCTACCGGCGATAAACGAACGTTGTGTCATAGGACACATACGCTCTATTCACTGCGCCAAGGCGCCCACAGGCATTAAACCTGAAAACTCCCATTTCTACCTCCTGGGTCATTAACTGCATGTTCATCTTATCATCTTTGTTTAAATTCAGAGCAGGAATATAGATATATTTCACTATTACTGAAAAAATTAACACAACTAAGATATTTTTGCACTTTTCGGTAACCTGACCCTAATGTATGCTCTACTTGAAGAGCATTAAGTGGCTTTGGTGGGTATGTAATTCACTTTACGAACTTGTGTTTTAACTTAACAGGGTTGAAGGGTAAATGTGTCTTAACCAAAAAAATTCCCCCACAAAAAATCGCCGAAAAGTGAAGGCACATCAGCCCCCTCCAAGAGACATTAGCTTCGTTGCTTAAGACAAGGGAGTTGAAATTACGCATGAATAATTTAAATTTGTTCTTTTGGTATTCGCCCCGATGATGGCATGTTTTTCGTAACCAGTGTTGTGCCGTTCAATCTCCAGAACCTTTCGATTAATGCTAATATGGGATCAACCCTTGACGATATGAAGTCAAATTGTTAAAAGGTGTCGTTTCTGGAACATATTTGTTTCTGTGTAATTTTTATCCATTTGTTTGTTTGGTTAAACTTGCGAATATGAGGCCCTCTGATACAGGTAGCGGTATGGTGGCGTTCTAATCCTAGCACTTACCTTAATATTAACCCTTACCTTAACCTCAACTAGAAACCTAACCTTGATTAAGTACACGATCAAGAATTCAGCAAGTAGTCGAGGGTTGTGAGCAGAAGAACGTTCGGGGGTAGTCAATTAGCAAGGCAATTCCTTGGGTATCCTGACACCCGAAACACCTAAAAATAACCCATTTTCCTCAAAAATGGAAATTCATAGAGGTTTTTTTTTAATATCTCTATTAAAACCAGGTTGCTAGAAGGTTTTCTCTTTCCACATAAAATTACTCGGTGCTCACTCTTTCTTACTAAAACGCAGTCATTCACACAGTCTTGGGTCCCATAACACTTACGTCAGACCGGCAAGGTCAGAAAAAAGCAGGAGATCTTTATTTCGCAGTAGGGACTACGTTAGGGTGGCAGCGCCTTGTAAGGAAACGACCTAGAACTCAAGGTCAACGAACCGATTGATTAAAAGAAGGGACCCATTTTTCAATTCAACTTTGTGCGCTGGAAAAGGACCTGTCTCTGGTCTTCATACCCATATTTTTGTACTCAAGGAAAATCAATTGGAAGCATTTTTAAAGCACTAAACTCGGTAAAATGGGTCTCTAAGTTGTCAATATATTTGTACTCACCTTGTAAGCGAATTCTTCGGGACACGGTAAGTTCCAGTAGACAGCAGAGCTCTTCACTTCCTTCTATAATGTCGGGAAAGAATACGTTCCCAACCGAAGATAGTAGTCTGGAATTTGGCGTGAATTCTGGTAATTTTATACCCACTGGGTGTTCACAATTTGGTCCAATACGGAGTCACCGGATTTTAGCTTAATTCTGATAGCGCAACAACAGGAGCGCGCGTTACTACCGAGTCACAACTCCACTACGTTGCCGTCACCGGGTCCTACGGATAAGGTCGTTGAAAGTGCGTTTTAGGCCTTTTCGAAGTGAATACTATTGTAATACCCAGTCGCCTACTCATGTCATCAGAAGACGGTTTTCACTTCTAGGACTGATTGGCTGACCACTTCACGGGTCAGTAGGCACGCCGTGCGTGTGTGTGTGCGTGTGTGTGTGTGTCCCCTAAACGGGCCGCGTGGTTGATGTGTTCGACCAACGTGGGGGCCAAATCAGGGTACGGCAGGCGTTATTTGCGATGTGGTCCCAACCCACATGCCGAGCATGGGGGAGGCGCGAGTCCAATATGGGCATGCGTATGTGCAGGCTCATGCCGGTCTCCCATCCCATGGAGCCTACGGTGGACATAGTCGGATTACGATGGTCAAACTGACGTGTGAGAGCGTATGTGTGTGCGCGTGCGTATGTGTGTGCAATCTTGCGAGGGTATGCAGAGGACTCGATAGAAGCCAAAAAGTGTCGCTTGCGCGTGGTATAGTTTGTTGATGTTTTCTACGGCAAAGTTTCCATTTACCCTCTGATTATCATAAAAATAATCGTTTGGACGCAAAACGTCTCCGCGGGCTGAATTTGGAGTGAGGGTGCAGATTTGAGTTTTAACTTTTGAGCATTAGGCGCATTGCATGTAGAAACTCCTCACGTATATTTGAGCTACCTTCTAGCGTAGGTTTTGAACAAATACAATCGCAGTACGGCTGACTGACAGAACACGGCATTGGAAACCCCCGTCCTAGGACACAGGTGGTTTTCTGCTCAATCCTAAAGCAGTTAATGGTGAGATTAAAATGGAGTAAGGGTAAATCTTAGAGTTAAGTTCAAGTTGTTGAGTTTTTTGGCTGAGTTAGGGTTACGGCACGGGAATAAGGGTCCACGCTATATTGCCTGTCTATTCCTTATCCCGTTCCTTGCCGGATTGCCATGCTACTCGTACCACGCCTCCAAGCGACACGAACCCATATGTCAATTATATATATATATATATATATATATATATATATATATATATATATATATATATATATATAACCAATTTTACTCAAAAATGGAAATTCATAGATGTTTTTTTATATCTCTATTAAAACCAAGTTGCTAGAAGTTTTTCTCTTTCCGCATAAAATTTCTCGGTGCTTACTCTTTCTTACTAAAACGCAAGACATCGAGCTCGTGGCGCTGTGGGTAACGTGTTAGACTTGTACCCAACTGGTCGCGAGTTCAAGCCTCGGGCGTTGCAGCGCCTGGGGTTGGGTATGGCTGGCTGATGACGGCTAATAAGCCTGAAATGGCCATTCCAGTCTCCCTTGTCTTTGTCGGTAATGTTATTCTGCATATATATATATATATATATATATGGCAAAGACGTTATACTGTACTTCCGACATAGATACTAGCTAAAAGCCCAGACACGTGTTTCGCCGATGTTTCTGCTGCTGTGTGACACAGCAACGAGGGGTTCGGCTCCTCAGTGGGTCCCCCAGCGTTCTACATATATATGAGAAATGGAACCGACAAAGACAAGGGAGACCAGAATGGCCATTTCTGGCTTATTAGCCGTCATCAGCCAGTCATACCCAATCCCAAGTGTGGCACACCTGGGATTCGAACCCGCGACCTTTGGTATTTGAGTCGAACGCTCTACCATTGAGCCACGGGCTCGTTGTTTTTGTCGGTTGTGATCGGGAAGAGGATGATAGTGTTGGGGCTCACCGATCTGCTTAAGGAACATGTATGTTCCGTTGTGCCCTGGAGCTCAGACTAGAGCTCTCGCAGGCGGTCGCATAGCAACGTTTAGCATATGATGAGCTCCAGGGCACAACGGAACATAGATGTTTCTTAAGCAGATCGGTGAGCCCCACACTATCATATATATATATATATATATATATATATATATATATATATGTCATACGCTTGTTTGACATGTTTATATTCCTCACTGCACAAGGCATATGACGTACTGATGATCGGTTACGATCGTGAAACAGCTGTCTACGTCTTGCCTGTTGCACCTATAGCAACATACCTATATACATATTTATACCCGCAGATTCTCTTCCCGGTAAAATTATTAGCATTGATATGTGGAAATCGTTCTCCTGGTTACTCGTTTTATCATAAACTTTGTCTTTGAGACAGAGAGAGAGCTACGCTTTATTTTGAAAGTAAAATTCGAAATATTTCAGCAAGAAGGTCCTCCATTCACCGTGAAGAATCGTCCTTGAATGTGTCTCAAAATATTTATCAATTTGGACTTGTTTCAAAATAGTGCCAGCGCCGTGCGCTGATGACCTTATTTTTGTTGTTTGAATAAACAAAATAGTGTTAAAATTTAAGTATATAATTGGTGAAATAGGCCAATCGACGTACATATAAGAGAATTTGCATGCGAATGGAGAGCAGAAAAGATGGCGGCTCAATTTCAAAAGCCCGTCTTCCTCATTGCATTTCTTGAATGAAGGATGCATTCTGGTTTTACAATACCTATTGCATTTATATATATATACATATCTCTGCGTTTCGATTTGCACTATACGCCGGTGTAGTTGAGCGTTACGTTCTTTTAATGAAACCAACTTCGAGTCGCTGTTAAGTGGCTTTTCGAGGTTTTGAACAATGTAAGTTCCAATTTACTGACTGTGTAGATGCTAGATAATTTGAAAGTTTTTGTGGGCGGGCAAAATAATTTCATAAGTAGAATCCATTTAAACCCAAAAGACTGAACTCCTCAAGTAAAAAACTAAGCGAAACGGGGATGCAAATCCTAATGACCTGTCTATAAAAGAAGAAATTGTATGCGTACCTTTCGAAATGAATGGTTGACTTTTAAAAAAACACAGAACACCTTTTTATGAAGTACAAGTTTGTATAGATTGAAATATTGGCACCCTAAGAAATATAATTTACTTAAGCTGAAGTTCTTAGGGAACAAGATAACGAGGCACGCATAAATGGTTATATTGATTTGGATGCCAATTACAAAGTTGTCAAGGTCGAGTGGAAGTGAACACAGCCGCTATCGACCGGCTAACTGATGGCTGTGGATACCTATTGACTTAAAATTTAGCCAGCCATATGATCTTGTGTTGCGTATTTTTTAGAGCTAGCTGTTTTGTGTACACCACCCATTTGTTTGAAGACGATTTGGAGTACTAGACTCGAAAGTTTACATAATAAAGGTATTTTGAAAACCTACGTTCTAAATTGCGCACACGTTCATTATGTTTATATAGTTTTACAAATTCTTGAATTCCTTTTGCAAGAAATTACTTCACTGATATATTTAGCCTTTTAAATCATGCAGGTAATTCTGTTGTGTATACGTAATTTACGCCATTTCGAAAACTACCTTGTGTTATTAAATTCCGCAAACTTATCCTTTGTTTGCGTAGATGATTTTTGAATACGGCAGCCAACCGTATAGGATATTTTAGTGTCTTCGGAATAATAGTCGCAGTCTATTAGCTAAATAATCACACTGTGTTTATCAGTGTGCACTTTCTACGTCAAAAACCATTCTAGGTAAATTGCACGAAATTAGAAACGGCTGATATTTGAAAAGGAAATGGAAAAGCATATTGAAGATACTATTGCATCGCTGGGAAATAGTAGCTTTTAAGAAAAAACGCATATTCATGACAGATGTATGTTGAGGGCGATTAAGTTCGCTTACTTTTTAGCCGTCCAGAACACACATGGATACATGCAATTTTATGAAGCAGAGTAAAGTCATCCGTAATCAATATGGATCGATGCCCTACACACTCATGTGAGCGGATATTTCCGATGGCAGCTGACATGAGCTGTGCTCAGAGTGTAGTGCCACTGGCCTCCTGCAATGCTTTCTTGACTCCGATTTAAATACCGAGAGCGGCATTGTCTGGATTGGTCCAATCACTGACTGCTGACAGTAAGTGGACCAGCAGTGTTCAGTCCAGTCTGTGTTTAAAGCTACCCAGACGCCCTAAGAGTCGTACCTTAGATGTTGGTCAGCTAACGGGTTCATTTACTCCTTCCCAGAATGGAAACTTAGGCTCTAGTGAGACCCTAGCCGCTCCTACCGAAGCCAGACACATGTTCCAGGGATCATTTCATGTTTGACGTGAGCGTGGATGAGTTGTGTTGCTTTTTTATGCCTCTGCGCTCGAGTTTGTTACCGGATCCAGACGACTTATAATGCGCAGGTGGTGGACGTCACCTTGCGTGACGATCAAACTCACTTCTGCGTCGATAATGCCCGTCAACTACTGAACGCTGATCAACCAGCGCCCGCCTGCATGAGTTTTCGACACTCATCGCACACTATCGTCCGTATTCTGCTGCTTCCAGAGCATTAAAATCGTTTTACTTTGAGCTTCTTTGGAGGGTGTTCTGGGGAGAGAAGGCATTATTGCTAGAACACATTTTGAGAGACCCGCCAAAATCTCATAATTACAATATCACTGTGATGGATAGGCGCTCATAGATCGGTTGCGGGACTCACTAGTGCCGTTCTGTCTTGAGGTTCTCTCTCGAGCCCAGCCAGCAGCCCCTCAGCGGCTTATGATATAGACAGAATAACATGACCGACAAAGACAAGGGATACTGAAATGGTCATTTCTGGCTTATTAGCCGTCATCAGCTAGTCATATCCAACCCTAGGTGCTACCCCACCCGAGACTCGAACCCACGACCTGTTTATCAGAAAGTCAACGCTCTGATCATTGAGCCACGCGCTCGTAGTCTTGCCTGTTTAGATCGGCAATATGCACATTTTTGAGTGGGCGCTCACTGATAGGTTACGGAATCCACTCGCCCCGTTCTGTTTTTTGGCTCTCTCTCTCTCTCTAGAGCCTCGCCTGCAAGCACCACAGCTGCACATTTTTGATCTTAACCGGCATGTCCACGGGCCCGTGGCTCAATGGTCATAGAGTTGAACTTCTGATCAATGGGTCACGGGCTCGATCCTCGGGTATGGCTGGCTGATGACGACTAATGAGCCAGAAGTGGTCATTACAGTCTCCTTGATCATTGTCGGTAATTTTCTACTGCAATATCACTGTTAGTTCATGAGTCGGCTTATCTTACAGGAATACCCTGTGGTCCATTAACTATGCGGTCTTCTTTAAATCTTTCTGATCACCTGGCTGTTTGTAGGTTTTCTCTGTAGATCACCAAAGACATTATCACTCTAAGGACATCGAGGCTTCTAGACAAGACCGGTCCCTGTACGCTTATACAGACGCTGTGCGTTTCCCTGAAAATATGTTTCCAGATGTGATAGTTTGCAGTTTATTCGTTTTTTTATCTTAAAGGTTGAACTTCCCAGCAGAGGTGGCCGTACTTGCGAAATAAACTGTCTGTGGTGAGTGGGGCAAAAAGCGAATATTCGTAAAGTTTTTCAACAAAAAATGCTTTCCTTTAATATATCGCAAATGAATGTCAATTTCACTCTTGTCTTTATTGCAGGATCTCCTAGTTTACGTATGAATGCTTCCGGGGTCTGTTCAACTGCCGGGTAATTTTATATTTTAGTAATCGAAGGATGAACCTGGCAGTCCTTCTGTAGGAGCACTACAATCATCGGACTAAATCCCTATTGTAATTAAAAAGCAGAAGACACCAGAATGAGGGATTTACTGTGCACAGGACCCTGTCTTGGGCCGCAGCGGCCACTGGCAAAGCCAGAGCTGGTGTTGACCGCGTCCAGCCATGCTCGAGAGAGAATGAGACAGTGGTGGCAGCTGCCTAAATAGGGCTATGGAGCCAGTCAAGTGTTTTCCAATCAGTTTGTGCTGCATTACCCGAGTGTCTGGAGGCCCACGCTGCATCGGACAAGGGGTCAGTGGGTCGGAAACCGCTAGCGGTGAAGTCGCATGACCTTGAGGCAGTGAGCCTGGAACAAGGACGTCGGACAGGGATGGCACTTTTGGGCGTCGGCTACGCTTCCCCTTTGCAATCACCTTCAGTTTTACTTCCATTACAGGTGAATGTACAGCTGTGTGATCCTACTACTCGTGGAATGCCTGTCAACTGCTATACCCGCTGTGTGTTTCGTATTTTTCCTAACATAAACTTCGAAAAGTAAACAGAATAACAGGGGGTCTTCACGTATCCACCAAGCTTCGTTTATAGATTTCGGAGTTGAGGTAGGTGAGGTACACGTATTTTAGCCTAGGACTTAAAGTTTTGCTAAATCAGAAGATTGCACCCTCTCGATAGTACTGTCAGAGCATTCAGACCGCCAAGTCCGCATGCCGCTGACTTGGTTTTTCATGCGAAACCGTGTTTGAGAGACGCGGAGGGAAAAATCTATGTCCCGGGTCATGCAGGCCACAGGTCTGTCTCGCCTAGGCTGGAGAAGACGCGTGCAGCCAACGGGCAGCAGACTGGCCCACGAACCTGACTGTATACAAAGAAATGAGGAAGAGCGAGAGAGAGAGAGAGAGAAAGGACTTATTTTGAAAACATAATTCCGAACTGCTCAGCAAAAATGCCCTCTGTTCTTTCTTGATTAAAATTGATACTTGAAATAGATGACACCTGAAGATTACGGTCGTAGTATATTGGCCCCGCACTGCAACTGTAGACATCGTGAACAATGGCCGGTAAGGATGCTTTTTATATCCACCGAGGCGCAGGACACGAGAAACGAACCACCCACAATATATGTGGCGTTGCACTCAATCCCAAGGTTTAAGGTGAGGATTAGGTTTAAGTTGGGATTAAGGTCAGAGTTGGGAGTAGGGCCATTATCCGGCTAAGGATTTAGGGAATTATCGTGTTAACTGCACGGGTTTCGTTTTAGAATAGGGCTAGGGTTAAGAGTAAGGAGACAATTTACTTGTATGTTAGGGTTTGTGTTTGCGCTAAGACACTAGTATAGGTACTTTTCTGAAATTCACCGTAAGGGCACCTAGTTTAAGTGGGTTGAACTTCTAAAAACCAGGTCGTGGGTTTGAACCGCGTGTTTGGATTGGGTATGGTTGGCTGGTGATAATAATAGGCCAGAAATGGCTATTTCAGTCTACCTTGTCTTTGTCGATAATTTCCTCCATCTTTTAATATACTGACCGCTGAGAGTCTGCTGGCTGGGACTAGAGATCGCTCCCAAAGGCAGCACGGGATGGATGCCTTCCGTGACGCAAGCATTGAGCTCTCCAATACACTTCATAGACTATAATTAATGGCGATCTTTCATGCAATATAAAACCCGTAAAATAGATCACACTTAATAAATTAGGACAAATGGCTTCAAAATGTTGACCATTGTGTCGGCTAAGAGCCACCGTGTGCCTCATTGCAATGTGGCGCAGGGACTGTGCATTGCACGTGAATTCGATTTGTAGTGAGCGTAGGATTGCGCTGCATCTAGCACACCCTCCTACCTGAGCACGGTGCCAGCACAGAGTCAAGAAGAAGGGACGCAAGAGAGATCAGAGATGGTTGGCGTGGTTGGAGTCACCCATAGGTGTACCGTCACACCTGACGGAATTAAAGTGCCATAGAGGGCCTATCAAAGGCATTCGCTGCAAACTTTTGTACCAGATTTCATTTCCTTTGAAACAGTGAAATCGTTATGTGATGATGACCACATAGTCATACAAGCAAAAGGGGGCGCATGGAGGGCACAAAGTACGGCCACTTTCTTTCAAAAGCCTGCAAGACAGGATGTCAGGATTTTCCTGTGGTCAATAGATATAGTTTCTAACATCTGATTTAACGTTAGATAAGCATCTGAGTGTTCAACAAGCAGTGCACCTTAATGAAAGTGTTGCGTTGATAGTGCTTCTGACTACATATCAGAAGGTTACATGTTCATAGCACGTGTCGGGGTCAACCATTTATAGGATCTAAGCAGTGTTTGTGCTGTGCCAACTACAAGTATGAGGCCAAATCCCGGGTTTTAGGTAAAGACGGAAGGCACCAGAATGAGTTGCTGTCCCAGGCAGCAGTGGTTGTCGACGAAGCCAGGGCTGGCGTTCACTGCGGCCAGTTGCAGTGGCTGCGTTAATAAGTCTGTTGAGCGAGTGAAGTCTTGTCCAATGGGTGCGTTTTTTATTACCCGAGGGATGTCGTATCCTGTGGCCTATGCTGCGTCGGACGAGGTGTGGGTATTCGAGTGGCGCTTTAACGACATAACTATATGGACGTGTGGGAGTGGAAGCTGGTCATTCGAATTTCCTAGTAAAACTAACTCTGAAATGTGTTTTAAGAGCTAGCAGAGTGGTTCCAAAGTTAAGGGACATGTTTTTACATGCTGACTGGAGGTTTGATTTAGGCTGGAGTCCCTCATCTATGTTAGCAGAGTTAACCTTTATATTCTAAATGCGGGAGCGAAAGATTGAGAGAGAGAGAGAGAGAGAGGGATAACAACTGACAGATTGTTGGATGACCGACTAGAAGGCAACTGTCCGTTTGCGACTTTCGAAGTTTGTATGGCCGATTAAACGGAGGTTTCCAAAATCAGAAGTTAGGGAAGACTGTTAGTTGTCTGCAGCCAATCAGTGATCTGATGCAGTTTGATTGGATACGAGTTATCGACAGGCTAGGGCCAAGACTCTCGCGGCTCCACTAGCAAACCGACCAGGAGCTTAATGAGGGCAGAAGGACAATACTGGCAGCGCCAGCAGCGAGTCGGCCACGAACGTGAGACAGGCGCGAATCCGCAAGGTTTGGCAGGTGAAGGCAGGATAGAGTCATCGGTGGAGGCGCTGATCGCGAAATTAGATCACCACATAGTCACCTACGCCACCAACTTCTCTAAACTCTGCTCCTGTTGTCTCTAACCAACCAAGTTCTATTCTCATTTTTTGTGGTTTTGGACTGAAAATGCAGCTGTCAAAAATAAGTTTGTCTTATTGGCTTGGTTTTAGCGCCAATAAGGGGATACTTCCAAAGGACCGTTTAGGGCTTACTTGATATCATCAGCAGTGGTGGCCCAAATCCGATCCAGTTGGGTATAAATATCTTCCAGATTAGGTACCTTCCCATCACGGTCCTGCATCTATGCTTTTTCTGCTGGGATCAGGAGCATTCAGCGTTATGTGAGAGTGCTGCTCATAGTTCTATGCTATTGTTTGAGTATCGATCATTTTTAACTCTGCAAGCGGCTACGAAGGCTACGTACCCGGATTTCCAGTGAGAATAAATGTCAATTTTTGCTTTCCGGGCTAGAATACTGCTTTAAAGTTACCTTAGATTCGTTACGTGTTAAGCAAGTAATTCGTAGAATGTATAACTAGCTGGCCGGCTAAATATGCTTTTTTGAATTTTAAAATATAATGTCTCATAAGCCCCAGGGCATCAGTGGTTAAGTTCAAAAAAACCAATCAAAATGGAGTTGGATACACTCGAAATTTCAAATTAATGGTATTGGCAAAATGTCATTACTGATAGTGACAATGGAGACCAGAATGACCGTTTCTGGCCTATTAGCCATCATCAGGCAGCCATAGTCAACCCCGTTTTTGACTCACTTAGGCTCAAACCGGCGTTCTGTGTGTTAGGTATGAAATGCTCTAAGCAGTAAACCAAGGTCTCTTTGTCCTGCTGGTTGCGACCGGGTAACGAGATGGCGCACCGAGAGTGCTGAGTTGTATTAGGTAACCATACAGAAAGGAAATCATTGGTTCTTGCAGGATAGACCGATTAAAAAATAATGTCAAGTAATTTCTACACAAACAATGAGGCCTGAATGGAAAGAGAAATGTCTCGGTTTCAGTGGAATTGTGAAGTTAAATCTCAGTCTCTAGTGATCAACTGATCATTCCGAAAAAGGTTTCTTAAAATGTTTTCCAACAAAAAGAAGGAATGTAGAATGCCCTCGATTCTAATTAGCTTACGGGTTAGTAAAATAGGAAAATGAAACAGGCGAAATGCTAGCTGTTTCACGAACGGACATCTTTTGAGTGTCTTTTGGTCCCAAGGAGCAAGTTGGACCGGTGTTTTTATTTATCCCTAATCCGATCGATACCAAAAGACAACCTGACACGGATAAAATTTGATCATTGTACCATCCCTTCAGCCTCAGTTGCGCAGTTTATGTTTCAGACGGCCTGAGTAGTTCAAGTTTATGGTTGGCCGAACAACTGCATAATTAACCCAACAACCCCATTCGTTTCTGCGTGCCCTGCATATCTGTCCGTCCAGCTGTGTGGTCTTCAGCTCAACGACTTTTGGACTCCACTGGATGATCACATATTCACGAATCCAGCACTTTATTCAGAGTCTGTTCAACGTACAACTCCGAAGAGACAGGCGCTCATCTCTTGATACTCTTGTTAAAAGGGTCAGGTCAGGTATCCAGGTAGGTAATCTTTAGTGGAAAATTATTTTTTTAACGCATGGCATCCATTTTGCCTCTCATAAGCTTTTAGAGACATATATGCCAGATCATAATGACAGTACGGGAACTAGCTAAAGTCCCAGACACCTGTTTCGCCGATATGTTGCAGTTGCAGAACATAGATGCGAGGCTCACGCTGTCTTTCCATAATTCCCCTCCGAAGGTCTCCACGATCATCCCTGTTGAACTGTTTGCACACCATGAGGCCTCGCATCAGCCGAACCTGGCGGCCACAGTCCACGCGGTCTTTAAATGTTCTCCCTTGGTTCGACCCGCAGTGGACCGTAGACGATCTGGGCGGATATTTCTGCTTTTGAAACCTGTCAGCGGACTCTGCAATCAGCAAGGGAGTATATGGCCACATCTTCCGCACTTCGGTGATGATCCAGGCACCTCTGCGATGCCCCCCCCTCTCCTCCTTGTTGGACCCACACCCCAAGATCGACAGTTTTTTCTCCTAAAAATGGTAATGAGTATTTTTTCACTGTCTGCCCTTTTTTAACGATGCTCCACCCTGTTGGCTCATATAACTTGGCCTTGCCAACAAACTGAGATACTATTTTTTGATACCACAACATGCATGTACAAAAAGGAAGTTCAAATGTAGCTCACCTACATCTCCCTCAAATATACTGATACTCCAAAGTGAAAATTACTGCATTTGAATCTATTCAGACGTTTATCAGTTACTTTGAGGAAATAAGTTGAAACTAAGCTTCAGTTCGGAAGTTTTTATACATATTTGTTTGAAGCTTAGCAGCCACAGCGTGATACGGCGTAACATTCATAAACTGTAAACAGGCACAAGTAACTTGATATGCGTGTTGGAATAGTATATGGTTGGCGCAATCTGACTGATGGACTTTACTACAAATATTTATGATAAGTTTCGAGCGAGGTTATGAAAATGCAAAAAAGCTTATTTGCACAAAGTAAGCGGTTTAGTTCTGGGGAGATTAAAATGCTACAATGTACACGCTAAATGTGTTGTCTACTGAAATATTTACAAAAACCAGTTTTCAATTTAAAAAGTTTACTTAAGTGAAGTCACAGTATTATTTGGCCTACAACATTATCCCGCAATATATTAATAACATCAGGAGGTTGGTTTTTGAACGATTTTTTAAGCGCCGGTACAAACAACGCTGTTAATACTAATCAATTGAGTAATCTGAATTTTGCCACTATATTTTATCTCCTTAAAAATTCAACTTTATTTTTCATAAAGCTTCCACAAAAAGCACTCTTCTCGACAGCATTTCATAGATACACGTGTCTTCAATTTTATTACAGGAACAATGCTTTTAATTATTTAACGCCGTAAGAGGGCCATGCACAAAATATCGTATCTTTCAATTTACTTATTCTTGCAGTGACGTGCGTAAAGAAATTATGCTTTTCCTTACACCGAAAATGTACTCTAAATGGAAAAGTTATGGGAGATCTGGTGCAAAATGCTGCAGAAAGTTAAAAGAATTTTAACCGAATGATCCTCTTTGTATTTATACACTTTAAAGAAATTCCAGTTTTATAGCAAATGCGTACAAGAAAAAATATGGTATGCATGTTTCTTTTAACATAAATTTGTATTTCAGGGGCATCGGAACTCAACGGAAAAAAGCATATTTCCCACGTTGTTATGTTGGGGTGTTTTTACAGGCTTAAATGTCATGAGATCACATACCCACTGTAATTTTAAATTAAGACGCGATTTTCCCTTGCATTAGAATCCTGATTTAGACAAGGAAAATGCTTAAACAGCAGACTCTAGGTTCATGAACAATCTGCAGATTCCCAAACTACCATGAAAGACTAATGAAAAGTTTCGCCTTTTTTCATCAAAGCACACAATTAAAAAATAAACTATTTCATAAGTAATGAGGTGGTAAAGGACTTTGATTTCACTGTCGAACAGTAGTACAAACGTACTATGATAACTTTTCAGCTCGAAAAGTAAATTTGTACTTCCAGCTGACGTTTTGTTATTTAAAGGGCTTTTACGTACTCCACCGACGGTTATCCGAGATATTCGCTTTATTTTCGCCTCAGAAAAATGACATGCAATCCAGTCATTACAACGGCAATAAATGACAGTACAGAGCTTTCTTTCTCAACTGCAATCTTACTGTGGGCGAGTCGTCTGTCTATTTCTACTCAACATTAATGCAAGATCTGGCAAACCCTTTTCAGGACGATAGGAACACATTGTTTTGCATATATTAAACTGCAGGAAAGACAAAATTTATTGTTTTAGTCAGAAATGAAGCTAGTTTGAAAAAAAGAGCATCTTTTAATCGTGTTTCAGATTCTGCTTTTAACATATATCTCACCGTTCTAGTTTTCGGCACTAGAACGGCATCTTTTCTGATGCTGGAGATTAGCCCCTTTGCCGTAGGTGTGTAGGTTTGCATCTGACACGCCACGGAGCTAGACACTGTGCCCATTAAACGTGAACCCTTAGTTACGGGAATTACCTCCGTGCCGACAAAATAAGTAAGGGAAAATTTGCCTCGATTTTGCAAACTTTTACTGTGGAGTGTTTGGCCTTTTCGTTTGGTGAAAGGCTTAAGGGTTTTCTGGGAAATCGCACAGCCGCAGTCGTTACATTCGCCCATTACATGTGCACAGAAATGTAAACCTGCCTCATGTAAATGTCGTTCAATAATCGACTCCGAATGCATGCTTTCTAGATGATACGCCATCTTAAAAGTTTGAACTGCATGAGGGGGAAATCGTAGTCAAGATCTCATTAAAATTACTTAATCTTAAGGACACTCGACGTACATATTCTCCTGGTCTTAGGACTCCAGAGCGTCGTACTAGGTGCTTTTATTAGGGCACGCTGATTCGATCGTTCACGGCATTTTAAAGAGTCCCTATCATACTCTAGTATTTTCCCGAAAACACAAATATTCTTGAGTATATGAGATTTACTGCCTAATTTGGCAGGTGATGTAAAATGTATCGATAAAACGTTTGCAGACTTACATATGCTCGACATCAAGGAACGTAAATTAATGAGGGCATTAATTTCGTTATAATGAGTGGTAAAAACAACAATAACAACAGCCGACTTGATAGCTGCGCTTTATTTTTAAGGAAATTCCGAAACTTTCAGCAAAAAATGTCCTCCCTGCACCCTGAATACGTTTTGGCACACAAACCACAAAACACCGGAAGATCACAAAGGAAAAGCCGGAAAATGCATATTTTAACATCGTAAAGAATAGTCCTTTGAAGGTAGAAACATCGATAAGAAAGGAAATAGATGACACGTCTTCCTGTTACTTCGTAAAAAAACTGCTAAACCTATACATGGTCGTTTATCGAGCTAAGTGATCCGTCAGTTAACTTATAGCTTAAAAACAGTTTTGTAGGATAAGATGTCCCTTTTACGCTTCATATTTTTCGAATCAATTCACACAGTACAGGCTTTTTAAGCGATTAACCATCAGTTTGAATTCCGTTTTAGAGGTTTATCTTTACCTCCAAAATAAGATATTGCTTAAAGTTACTTACAGAATTCGTGCGTTTTTGGATGTTCTCCTTAATGCAGATGGCCATCTACGTCATATTTCAAAATTCACCTCAATATGAAAGCTCATTTCCAAGACCAATCAATGTCCACAACTACAGTTGGCAAGTAATATGCCTAAGATCCTTTTAAACATTTTCTTTAAAAAGCTGCCTCCTTAACAGGCGTCTAAGGTAGACATTAAGCTAGCAAATATTTGTGTAGTTTTACTTTTTCCAAGGTAAATTCAATGTGAAAAGGTGGAAGGTTGGCCGGTTTTTGACTTCCCCGAAAATAAGTGATACATTTTCTCCTAGTAATGAAGAAATCATCTTTCGCTTTATATTGAAGCGTTTATCGCTGTATTTCTTTACCTAAATCCCCCTGTTCTACGATTACAAAAGCACCAATGAGTGACCGAGTATATGTTAAAATTTTGCGCAAAATTCTAACCTTCTGCCTAATGCGTTCTTAAATCCCGGATTACCGTAAACTATATTTTGCGAAAAATTATCTTATCGCATGCCTTCATTTAAAGGTACGTTGTTTTAGGCGTCCATCTCCACACTTTCTTGTAAGTTTTTTGTTTATGGCCCCCATTTTCGGGGTAGGAAAACTAAATTTCGGTGAAAAAGTTTATTTGTGCGTTTTGCGAAAGAAACGTCAGAAAGATGTAAGGACAAACTTTTAAAGCCAAAATCATTTCTTGTTTCTGGAAAACATTGGGATTCCTTACAGTTGCCTTCATTGGATTTAATTGAAATGTGGTTCTATTTTCCGGTTACATAACGAATTTATCTGAAATTCTTATTGCTTATCTTACTGCTCTTTTATAACAGAACGCACAAATTCAATCAGTTTTATTCTGTGGTATTAAATAGCATAGGACATTTCTTAGATATCCGGCAACCTCCGATTTCACCCAAATCTTGCATGTTTCTTTTCAGTTTATAAGAAAAGGCATTCGGAGTCCCCAATCCACTAACAAATTCAAAATAACAAAGCCAAGTGTACACCAAACTACTCAATCAAATTTCGATTACACATTGCACGATTTAGGTCATCTACTGTTTATGAAATACCTTACTTCCTACTCTCTCTCACTTTTATTCATGCTTCCCACCTTTCGCTTATGCTATTTGCAGCCAAACATGCAATGCATTATTTATTCGTAACCTTGTTCGTCTGATTTTTTCAGGAGAAATGAACCTCCGCTTTCATCCAAAAATGCGGATTTATGCTGTACAACTTCTGCCCTTTTCTGAAGATTGTAACTTTTCCATTGGCTGTATTTTATAAAAACGATCTCCTTAGTAACAAACATTGTTCAGTTTTTTGCTTGAATAAGTTTGTCGTAGACACATCCTAGCAGATATCTGAAATTGTTTCGGCTAAAACGCAATACTTACTGATGCCTACATTTCATTTCGATGAGAATGTCTTTTTTGAATAGTCATAAAACCTCCATTTGGTAATCTTTCAGCTCAATTGTGGACGTTGTACTTTCATCTGATGTTTTTTTATTTAAATTACTTGAACATCTTCTACCGATAAGAACAATCAAGAGCCTAAACGTTGAACATTGAGATATATGCTAACTTTTCCCACACCCAACTACTCGTCAGAAAGTCTTCAATAGCAACAGCTTTAAAGGTATTCAGTTTTTTTGTTAACTACAGTCATTCTGCAGAAGGAACTGTCTCAATTTTTCTACTCGAGTTTTGCATTTTGAGGTCCTGACTGCGTAATCTGATGAACCCTTTTTCAGGACGATAGCATGACATTGCAATTGCACACCAAGAAGCGCAGCTCGCACATTGCTTTTGTAACCAATTAGGCTCTTTTAGGAAAATTCCCTTCTAAACGTGTTGCAGAAGTTGATTTTCACGTCCATCTCACCGTCATGGTTTTCGACACTGCTGGTATATCCCTCACTCATGTGACCTTAGGTGCATATGTATGCATCGGGTGGGACCTAGACGCTGCGCGCTTCGTCTGTGAATGCTGCGTTGCGGAAATTTCCTGTGAGCAGAAAAACAATCCTTGAGAATTAATAATTTTTGTTATCTTTGCAAAATTTTCCACCACGGTTTCGGTTGCTTTTAGTTCTGGCGCAGGTAACTGAGGAACTGTAGTCATTGCATAATTCGACAAAAGCAGGTTCGGATAGAATATTTTGCCGTAGACGCAGAAAAACCACCAAAAGATAAAGTAGAGGCTATTTCATGCAATGTTAACTGAAGTTATAAAATGTGTTTTCAGCTTGAAAACATTACAAAAACAGGTCTTTTATATTCATTATTCTGTGGTACCATTCCAAGGTATTCTTATCACAATTGAAGACCATTTTTGAATGGGAATTTTTCATAACTGTGTAAGAAAGCTGCATTATGTAAAAAATGCCTGCTGAAGCAGTATGGAGATTTCTCATTGTTGCACGATGCCCTATAAATAAAAAATCGATTACCTAGACAATAGGGAAAAAGATAATTTCTTGGACGCATTAGGTGAAAAATAATGACTTTGTCAATGTTTTCTTCACAAAAGAAATTGCGGTTTAGGATTTACAAACGTTTACAATAATGACTCTTTTAAGACAGTGAAATTGCTCGTCAAAAGTTTCCTATGTCTCCATTTAGTGGTGCCACTTGTAAACTATACAATGGGTTGCAAACTTACAACACTGCAAACTTAATTAACCCTATCTGATATATTCTGTATAGCATATGGAAATGTGTAGCATGATTTACAGGGAGTATTTACAACGT
Source organism: Schistocephalus solidus (assembly GCA_017591395.1). Taxonomy (NCBI): domain Eukaryota; kingdom Metazoa; phylum Platyhelminthes; class Cestoda; order Diphyllobothriidea; family Diphyllobothriidae; genus Schistocephalus; species Schistocephalus solidus. The sequence goes on along the minus strand of WEDG01004840.1, from coordinate 6,701 downwards.
GTAGTTTTGAAACTCCGAACGCAGGTGTATTTGCAGCTCACATAAAATAATAATCGGAAATTGAATAATGCTTTTTGAGATGCAAAGTTACACTTTTTCGTGTTGGGTATTTAATAGCGGCCTAATTATCTACCAAATTAGCACAATTAGATATATTTTTTTGGTGGTTTTTGGCCTAATCATGCCTTAAATTAAAAATTTTTCCGGTATTTAACTGTTGTCTCCGATGATGGTGCACGACCGAAATGCTGTCGAAAAATTGTAGCGAGGCATGGACACAACTCTGGTTTGCTACAGTGCAGCAAAAATATAAAAATTATTCGCAATCTAAATCTTACCAACATCAGCTGTTTTATGTCATATTGTAATAATTAAAACACTATTTAGCTAAAATATAAAAGTGAAAAGAATATTAATAAAATATAAAGTGCAACAATCGTTGAATGAAGTTCAGTATGTCAACTGATTACGTATACAAGTACGTGAAATCAACCTGCCAATATCTAGAGCCGGTGAATTACGAGACGCACTGTGTATTTAAGTATCTAAGGGCATCGAAAATAAATTGTAAATATTCACGCTATTTAAGCAGGTACTTCTTACGGCAACCATCAAAAGCTCTGTCAAAATATGGCATGTATATTAATGCCAAAACGCCTTAACCTGCAATATATTCACGAGCGCATTCTCACATGGGACATAAATATTACTACAAAAATCATGCATATTTCCCTAACCGATGCACACAGTAAATTTAACCGCTCTCAATTTTCTCCTTCCAACGGCAATAAATGATGGTACAGAGCTTTCTTGCTCAACTGCAATCTTCCCTCGCGGTAGTCATATGACTCGTTTTACTCAACATTTTGAGCTTCATTCTGCAATATCTGATGAACCCTTTTCAGGACGCTAGGAACACGCTGTTTCGCATATATTTAACTACAGGAAAGGTACAAAATATTGTTTCAGTCAGAAATGAAGCTTTTTGAAAAAACATAGTCTTTTAATCGTGTTGCAGATTTTGCTTTTCACATATATCTCACCGTTCTATTGTTCAACACTCAAAGGGCACATTTCGCAATGTGCTTTTCCCATACTCTAGCCTCAGCTGTGTGCATCTGTCAAACCACGGGCCGAAATGCTGCGCACTTCGCCTGAGTTACGGATATAACTTCGGTGCACATTAAAGAACGGTTGAGATACAGTAAACTCTCCCCCCACGACAATAATTAAGGGAAAATTCGTCTCGATTTTGCAAACCTTTCCTGTTGAGTGTTTGGCCTTTTCGTTTGGTCAAAGCTTTACTGGGAATTCGCATAGCCGCAGTCGTTACATTCGCCCATTACATGTGCACAGAAATTAAACCTGCTGTTCACTAATCGATTCCTCATGTATTATTTTTGAGATTATACGCCATCTTAAAAGGATTTAACTGCATAAGGGGAAATCGTAGTCAAGATCTCATTAAAAATTACTTTATCTTAAGAAACTCGACGTACATATTCTCCTGGTCTTAGGACTCCAAAGCGTCATACTAGGTACTTTTATTAGTGCATACTGATTCGATCGTTCACGGCATTTTAAAGAGTCCCCGTCATACTCTAGTATTTTCCCGAAAACACAAATATTCCTGAGTATATGAGATTTACTGCCTAATTTTGCAGGTGATTTAAAATGTATCCATAAAACATTTACAGACTAACATATGCTCGACATCCAGGAGTGTTAATAAATGAGGGCATTACTTTCATCAAAATGAGTGTGAGGGACGAATTTTTAGTCCTCATTTCAGTAAGATGTGGTGGCATGTTTTTGCGGGAAGACGAGTTACCCGTTAGTCTACCTACTGGCTACCCGGCGCGTGCATAGGTTTGGGATAGTGGAAGGGCCCTTGGTGAAGGTTAGCTGCGAGCTAAGCAGATTGTCGGGTCCGACGAATAAGCAATCGCGGACCAGCAGCGACATTGCCGCGGAAGGCTGTGGTCTGGCACGTCGACTGCCTTATAAAATGCCGCAATTCCCGACGACACTGTGACATCGGGACCATGAACCACCGTTAAATAAGTTTGCTTGCCGAAGCTGCCTTGTGGTTATCCAAAGCGCTAGATGAGACAACTTTGGGGACCCGCCTGCATTCAAAATCCACAAGAATCTTCATGAAAAATAATTGATTACAGTATGCGGCAACTGATGCGCACCGAGTCCTTGTCCAGTGGTGCGGGGAATAGTATGCAAGCTGGAGTACTAAACCGAGAACGGACTTTTGGTACTGGATGCTCGAAGGTGCGAATTTTTCTGGACCCAGGTACCCAAAGTCTGACGGCACACAGTCTCCGCCAGTACCATGTGGATGTCTGCTGCCCGTCTGATTCCAAATCTCCGACTCAGGTGCAAAAGAAATAAATATCCCGGGAGTCAACTCCCACTTTAGCCTGTAGCACAGCGGACGTCGAGCTACGTCTGGTGGACAGGGTGTGACTATTGTCATCTCGGAACAATCAAACCGTGTACTACTTGCATGGGAACCAGTCAATGTGCGAATGGCTTATTCAAAACTGAAGGGCCACGTTACCAACATCTCTGTCGTCTCCGTGTATGCACCAACTTCCACTACCGAACAGCGTAATAAGGAGGCCTGCTACTCGCAGCTGCAAAAGTTAGTAGAAAGACTCCCTCGTCGTGATCTGTTGATTGTTGCGGGGACTGGAATGGTAGGACTGGCCCCGGGGACTCGTCAAACAGCCACCTTATGGCCAGTTTGGACTTGGCTCTCATGGCGACAATGGTGAGAGAATGCTGAATTTTTGCTGATCACAACCAACTGTTCGTCATGAACACGTGCTTCCAGCACCGCTACAAACATCTGCTGACTTAGTGTTCAAACGACGGTATTACCGCGAGTCAGATCGACTACATTCTAGTTGGTTCAAGGTTCTGTAGCCGGGTTCACGATAGCAGATCGATGCGTGGTGTCGAAACTGTTAAAGTCTACCGATCTGACCATGTTCTCGTCCTCACACGCCTGAAATTTCACCTCGAGGTTGCAAAAATATGTCAATCCAGTACTGCCGAGGCCCTTAACACAAAATTCCTGTCCCATTTTGTGACCCGATCAACTGTCATCCCTGATGACCTCCCTCCTGGGGCATGCGCATATTTTTATTGCTGAGCCGTTATTTCGATCAGTTTGCATGCCGTATGGACTAAAAGTAGAATAATTGACTAAGAAAGCTAATTACTTTAGGAAACAGCTGGGGTTACCAAGGTTGGATTAATTTATGTGTCATGAATTCCCGTTATTTCTTAAAAAACTCCAGCCCCCATCCATAGAAAAAGAAACCGTTTAAATGGCTAGTGTTAATGGTCATTTACCGAGATAATTGTCTCGTGAGTTAACTTATTCCGTAAAACAGTTTTGTAGGATAAGATGTACATTTTACGCTTCATATTTTTCAAATCAATTCGCACAGTACAGGCTTTTTAAGTGATTGGCCATCAATTAAGATACTATTTTATACGTTAATCTTAACCTCCAAAATAAGATATTGCTTAAAGTTACTTACAGAATTCGTGCGTTTGTGGATGTTCTCCTTAATGCAGATGGCCATCTACGTCATATTTGCAAAATTCACCTCAATATGAAAGTTCATTTCCAAGACCAATCAATGTCCACAACTACAGTTGGCAAGTTATATGCCTAAGATCCTTTTAAACATTTTCTTTAAAAAGCTGCCTCCTTAACAGGCGTCTAAGGTAGATATTAAGCTAGCAAATATTTGTGTAGTTTTACTTTTTCCAAAGGTAAATTCAATGTGAAAAGGTGGAAGGTTGGCCGGTTTTGACTTCCCGAAAAATAAGTGATACATTTTCTCCTAGTAATGAAGAAATCATCTTTCGCTTTATATTGAAGCGTTTATCGCTGTATTTCTTTACCTAAATCCCCTGTTCTACGATTACAAAAGCACCAAAGAGTGACCGAGTATATGTTAAAATTTTGCGCAAAATTCTAATCTTCTGCCTAATGCGTTCTTAAATCCCGGATTACCGTAAACTATATTTTGCGAAAAATTATCCTATCGCATGCCTTCATTTAAATGTACGTTGTTTTAGGCGTCCATCTCCACACTTTCTTGTAAGTTTTTTGTTTCTTGCTTGAATAAGTTTGTCGTAGACACATCCTAGCAGATATCTGAAATGGTTTCGGTTAGAGCGCAATACTTACTGATGCCTACATTTCATTTCGATGAGAATGTCTTTTTTGAATAGTCATAAAACCTCCATTTGGTAATCGTTCAGCTCAATTGTGGACGTTGTACTTCCATCTAATGTTTTTTTTATTTAAAGTACTTGAACATCTTCTACCGATAAGAACAATCAAGAGCCCTAAACGTTGAACATTGAGATATATGCTAACTTCTCCCACACCCAACTACTCGTCAGAAAGTCTTCAATAGCAATAGCTTTTGAAAAGGTATTCAGTTTTTGTTAACTACAGTCATTCTGCAGAAGGAACTGTCTCAATTTTTCTACTCGAGTTTTTGCATTTTGAGGTCCTGACTGCGTAATCGGATGAACCCTTTTTCAGGACGATAGCATGACATTACAATTGCACACCAAGAAGCGCAGCTCGCACATTGCTTTTGTAACCAATTAGGCTCTTTTTAGGAAAAATTCCCTTCTAAACGTGTTGCAGAAGTTGATTTTCACGTCCATCTCACCGTCATGGTTTTCGACACTGCTGGTATATCCCTCACTCATGTGACCTTTAGGTGCATATGTATGCATCGGGTGGGACCTAGACGCTGCGCGCTTCGTCTAGTGAATGCTGCGTTGCGGAAATTTCCTGTGAGCAGAAAAACAATCCTCGAGAATTAATAATTTTTGTTATCTTTGCAAAAATTTTCCACCACGGTTTCGGTTGCTTTTAGTTCTGGCGCAGGCAACTGAGGAACTGTAGTCATTGCATAATTCGACAAAAAGCAGGGTTCGGATAGAATATTTTGCCGTAGACGCGGAAAACCACCAGAAAGATAAAGTAGAGGCTATTTCATGCAATGTTAACTGAAGTTATAAAGGTGTTTTCAGCTTGAAAACATTACAAAAACAGGTCTTTTATATTCATTATTCTGTGGTACCATTCCAAGGTATTCTTATCACAATTGAAGACCATTTTTGAATGGGAATTTTTCATAACTGTGTAAGAAAGCTGCATTATGTAAAAAATGCCTGCTGAAGCAGTATGGAGATTTCTCATTGTTGCACGATGCCCTATAAATAAAAATCGATTACCTAGACAATAGGGAAAAAAGATAATTTCTTGGACGCATTAGGTAGAAAATAATGACTTTGTCAATGTTTTCTTCACAAAGAAATTGCGGTTTTAGGATTTACAAACGTTTACAATAATGACTCTTTTAAGACAGTGAAATTGCTCGTCAAAAAGTTTCCTATGTCTCCATTTAGTGGTGCCACTGTAAACTATACAATGGGTTGCAAACTTACAATACTGCAAGCTTAATTAACTCTATCTGATATATTCTGTATAGCATATGGAAATGTGTAGCATGATTTACAGGGAGTATTTACAACGTGTAGTTTGAAACTCCGAACGCAGGTGTATTTGCAGCTCACATAAAATAATAATCGGAAATTGAATAATGCTTTTTGAGATGCAAAGTTACACTTTTTCGTGTTGGGTATTTAATAGCGGCCTAATTATCTACCAAATTAGCACAATTAGATATATTTTTGGTGGTTTGTTGGCCTAATCATGCCTTAAATTAAAAGTTTCCGGTATTTAACCGTTGTCTCCGATGATGGTGCACGACCGAAATGCTGTCGAAAATTGTAGCAGGCATTGACACAACTCTGGTTTTGCTACCGTGCAGCAAAAATATAAAAATTATTCGCAATCTAAATCTTACCAACATCAGCTGTTTCTGTCATATTGTAATAATTAAACACTATTTAGCTAAAATATAAAAGAAAGTGAAAAAGAATATTAATAAAATATAAAGTGCAACAATCGTTGAATGAAGTTCAGTATGTCAACTGATTTGCACGTATACAAGTACGTGAAATCAACCTGCCAATATCTAGAGCCGGTGAATTATGAGATGCACTGTATATTTAAGTATCTAAGGGCATCGAAAAATAAATTGTAAATATTCACGCTATTTAAGCAGGGTACTTCTTACGGCAACCATCAAAAGCTCTGTCAAAAATATGGCATGTATATTAATGCCAAAACGCCTTAACCTGCAATATATTCACGAGCGCATTCTCGCATGGGACATAAATATTACTACAAAAATCATGCATATTTCCCTAACCGATGCATCACAGTAAATTTAACCGCTCTCAATTTTTCTCCTTCCAACGGCAATAAATGATGGTACAGAGCTTTCTTGCTCAACTGCAATCTTCCCTCGCGGTAGTCATATGACTCGTTTTACTCAACATTTTGAGCTTCATTCTGCAATATCTGATGAACCCTTTTTCAGGACGCTAGGAACACGCTGTTTCGCATATATTTAACCACAGGAAAGGTACAAAATATTGTTTCAGTCAGAAATGAAGCTTTTTGAAGAAAAACATCGTCTTTTAATCGTGTTGCAGATTTTTGCTTTTTCACATATATCTCACCGTTTTATTGTTCAACACTCAAAGGGCACATTTTGCAATGCGCCTTTTCCATACTC